>JAPSES010000115.1:6691040-6704077 GCA_029822895.1 Maxillicosta whitleyi
TCATCTGTTCTTTGTCTCAGAGCGAACATTTACTGAACATTTCATTAAAATCTGTTCAGAACTTTTTGAGTTATCTTACTAAAAACAAACTAACAAACCCTCACAAAAAATATGCCAGTGTTAATTTAACACCATAAAGTGTCTATATGTGTCCACACTAGGCGGTGTAAAATTAACACTTTCAAAGGTGTGCACAGCAAATAAGGGAGTGTTAAATAGTCAGGGTTAAATAGAGTGTTGGTGTTGTATTAACACCACATTGATTTAAATCAACACTGTGTGTGATGTTTTTGTTAAAATTACGTTGTTAAATCACAGTGTTGAAAATGTTACATAATTTTACACCGCATAGTGTGGACACATATAGACACTTTATGGTGTTAAATTAACACTGGCATATTTGCTGTGCTGATAAAAACAGAACCTACTTGGCGGAAGTAAAAATAAACTAAACAGAGACATTAGATGAAGGAGATGATGGGGAGTGAAAATGAGAGGAAAGAATAGATTAAGGGTTCCAAGAATGCTGCAACTCCATACAGGAAAGAACCTTAGACGGCCTCGGTTCCTGACGAGCAGAAGAACATGTGTTCATTAATGTCACTTGTTCCATAGAGGGATGCCCTGGGACAGGCTGACCTCCCCTTAGGTGGGACTGATTACAGACCAGGTCTGCCAATCATGTTGGCACAGTACACTCATCATCAGCCTCGCCTATAATCAGCCCCAGAGGGAAATCAAGAGGAGATGTGGACAGAGATGAGGTGGGGGTAGATTCTTCCTTGACTTGATTTTTTTGTGCGTCACCTACAGTCACAGACTCTAAGAGGCTTGTGTGGATGATTCATCCAAACCTCTCAGGCTCCGGATTTGCTCTGAGAATTTTTTTCTTCTTGTTGAATGATTTATAGTCCCATTTTTTTTTTTTTTTTTTATCACCAATTGTCCTGTGAGAGTAGACTGCTGAGTAAAAATGTGAGTAAAGTCACACACAGACATGAATCATGATGAGATAAAAAAGAAATTAAGGGATTAAAAACTAGAGCGAGGCTAAAAAACATAAGTAGAAAACACTTAAACTGTGATATTTAGAAAACATTTATACAGAGCTTCAATGAATGGGATTTTCTCTATTTTCATAATCACTTAATAATTGATGGTCAGTTTTTACATGTTATTAAATGTGAACATGTTCTTTTTTTTTTTTTCTTTATTGAGGAATAAATATTCTGTGGTGAGGGCAGATTAAAAAGGATCATTTAACACAAATTAAAAGTGCAACAGCCCCTCTATCTGAAAAACACTCCATGTAATTAATGTATTTTTAGACACAACCTCAGACTGAACACTGATTACATACACACGCTTTGAGTTCAGCCCTGAATTTGAGTAAATTGCCTGGATGTTATTTTGACCATTTAGAGATGTGTTTATAAAATGCATGTCCTTTTTTCCATCTTAGTGCCTCATCTGTCCTTTCAGTGCCCTGTTTATCTCCGCCGTCGCCCACCCCCTCTGCCCTCCATTTTTAAATCTAAGAATGAGTAATCTAGTTTCCTTTGGTGCGGTAATCACACTCTATTTTAAGGAGAAACTGCATAATTGAAGCCGACCCAACCTGCAGGCAACACTGTGGTGTGTATCTGTACAGTACACGGTGCATTTTTTTTAATATCTACAAGTGGAATGGGAGCGTATCAGCCCTTTTCTCCACACAGTTGATTTAAACATTGACTTTCTGTTCGGAGTTGTGTTCATTTCTTCTAGTTCGTCTTTGTAAGTTGGTTTAGTAGGCCACAGCGTTCATCAAAAGGAAAGCACGTCAGCTTTTTAGGTTTTATTTCCCCTGATTAATGAATTGTTTAGCTGGCTTCCAGCTGCTGTGTAACCTACGCTCACGCTCTTTTTCGCACTTACGCAAATACAAACACACACATGGGCGTGAAGCCTGCTGAGCAATGGGATTGGAGGCAGGTGAGAACTAATGAGACACCTATTCATCTTCCTAGAGAGGAGTTTGCGTTTGTGCGTCTGTGTGTATTTTTATTTGACGTGTGGATCCCTTTGTCTTTTTTAAGCATCCGTATACTTTGTCCGCTTTTGGTTAAAAACAAAAAAAAAAAAAAAACACCTCTTGGTTTCTTATACCTCACAGGCACTCAGGCAGTTCCTCTTCCCTCCTCTGACACACGTATGCGAGTGCACTCACTCTTAAGTGTTTTAGAAACTGCTTACAAGGTGCTTCAAGGACACACTACATAAGCTACTGTGAGTGTTTCTCAATAGTGCTGCACTTGTTGATTAGATAAAGGTGTCTCCTGAAGCAATTGTGGATTGATCCGTATCTTTGGGTTCGTGCACACTGCCAAGTACTTTGCAAATGCCTCCCCTCGTTCTCCTTTCATCACTTTATCTCCAGTTTCCACTGTTCTTTTTCTATCTCATTTGTTTCCCACTTCATACCAACCTCGTTTTTTTCCCATTTCTTTTAACTTTCTATCCTGATTTGTCCCTGTGTTTCCTTCTCCGGCGACAGGATCTCAACCGAGCACTCTCCTAAGCTGCAGATCCGGAGTCACAGCTATCTGCGGGCGGTGAGTGAGGTTTCCATCAATAGGAGTCTGGACAGCTTGGACCCGGCAGGGCTGCTGGCCTCGCCTAAATTCCGCTCGCGAAACGAGAGCTACATGAGAGCCATGAGCACCATAAGCCAGGTTAGTGGCACCCTGGGGAGTGTGCCTTTATGCTGGTGGCCGCAGCTCCTGTATCTCCACCATTATGTTCAATAAGGTCGTGCAAAGGGGAGGAGGTCCCACTCATTCCCGTGTAAAACCAGAATGAACAATCAGGTCACCGTACGGCAAAGTGAGAACTGTAAGAAAACCCCTGATTCCCAATTAGTGTATACGTCTGCGTGCCATTTTCTGCAGTTCAGATGATTACAGGCATATTCAGATTGCCTAATTAAACAGGAGGGCATGCAGAACCCCCCTCCCCCCCGTTCCCTCCCTTTCCCTAATATACTCCTTCTGCCTCGGCACATTTTGTGAAGGCTAAAAATGTCCTCTTCAATTTGGCATCTGCTATGAAAAAATGATGAACAACGAGAAATAACAGGAAGAGTTTTTTTTTTTTTTTTTTTTTTTTAACATAATTTTACATTATTACACGAATTTGTTAGATATTTGAACTTATTGAGGAAACACTTTTTAGGAAGAGGTCGTGTCATATGGATATGAGCACGGCTTCATACTCCATATTATTTGGGGTGACAGCGTAGCTTAGCATACCCTCCTGCCTGGGGAAATGGGGATATCTATTCCGCTGAAAAGCCCGGGGGCAATACTTTGCAGCAGCTGAATGATGGACCTCTGAGACTTCGCCTCAAGTCCTGACTTGCAGCGGGCCCAGAGGAGGATGACAAACCGGACTTACTATCTCTGAAAATGCCACTCAATAAAGAGGTACTGCTAGGTCCGCTATCACACTCACTCACTTCAGGTTCCGTGGACATGTGTGCCCATATGATGCTCAGAAAACAAAAAAAGCAGTTTTAAGATTGGATTAAATCGAGGTCTAACCCTTTCTGATTCCAAGCTCTGCAGTATATACGTACTTAGCCTTGTTTTGACTGTACTCTCCTAATCACTTCACTGACAAACACCCACTCCAGACATCCCATTCCTAACACTCTGCTCCGTGTGCAGTTCAAAGCAGAATTTAATGTAAACCCGTTGGTGCAAAGTATTAAGAGTGATATCAAATTCAGTAAGTATTTCCATTTTTTGCCACTTTTATTACCAGCTGTATTTCTTTTACATTAAATCTCAGACATAAATAAATACTATCCTTTTTACTCCCACACATTTGTTTGGCAGCCGTAGTTACTTCACAGATCATCTTTTTGCATTTCCTTTCAATTTAGTGAAAACTATGTATCTCATTTTATCCATTAAAAGCTGCAGGATTAAGCTTTCATTTATGGGGTTAGGTTTAAAATGCTACTACTCCTACTTAAGTCAAATAAACACTAAAAAAAAAAAAACTTGTGGAAAATGCATTTCCATAAAGCTGAAAAACAGCTGTTTTTTTATTTTTTGTATTTTTTTCACTTTTTACAGTTTTATGATCTTTACAGGACAGCAACACAACTAATGTACTGTAATGTAAAATATGCTGCATCACTGTGCAGGCAAACTCATGTTGGTTCAAGGGCCACATACAGCCTAATGTTACCTGAAATGTTATTAATATAACAACATAATAATATATAAATAATGTCAGTTCCACAATTATATGTGTAATAGTCCGATAAAAGTAAAATTGTATTATTAAAATGTTTATATCCACAAACTATCCTTCAAAAACACAAGAAAAAAGGCGCAATTTTTACCATTTATACCATTATTTGTCCTCAGTTCCTTATTTTCACATGTTCATTATAACGTACAGATCACAGTGGATCTACAAATACACTAAATATTTAATAACAGGTAGAATATTGGTACAATTACACTGAATTCTCTTGAGATATTTCTGGTTGTTCCCATTTTTTGTAAGTGATTAGACTATAAATGTAATGTAGTGTAAATGTAATGTTTGTTTTGCACAAAAAAGGAGAAAAAAAATGTGGTTTTCATTATTTATAGTTAATTATAATAGAGTTTTACTTGTCTGACCCACTTTAGATTGAAGTGACCGAAAATTACTTTAACATCTTAATATATTCAGTGTCATTTTTGTTTTTCTCACATTCGTCCTGCGGGCCGGATTGGACCCTTTAGCGGCCGGTTTTAGCCCCCGGGCCTCATGTTTGACACCCCTGCTGTAGAATAAACCAGCCGACAAACAGTTAATTCCAGCTCAACTTCAAAATCTACAGCAGTAAATGAATCAAAAAACACCATAGTCCATTTTACTGCACAAATACTGGTTCGACTACAGTACGTTTTGCTGATAATTATTTCTTTCTACCGCTGAGCAAAACTTAAGTGGTTTTCAACCTTTAAATTAGCATTCGATTTGCAAAATAAACTGTACAAGGAGCACTTTAAGGAATGGAATGAACCCCAAATGATCCACCCTCACACATCCTAATCTGTGATTCTGTGACTCAAACACTTTTCACCAATCTGGAGCTGGAGTTTCTAAACTGCTGACCCTGGCTTGAAACCCTTTCAGTCCCCCTTAAACCCCCCCCCCCCCAACTGCACCAGCTGATGATTTAGCAGTAGATTTGTCACAGTCACAGTTTAGTAAAGTCCGGTAGTTCTTCCATTAACGCATCCTAATTTGCTCCTGTAACAAAAACACTTGTTCTGCTTCAGTCCGTGGTAGAACCCTTTGAAGTTCTATGTCCTGCAGTGATCCCTCCCCTTCTGCACTCCCTCAGTCTCCTTTTTATTTTTTTTACAAGTATGTAAATTCCTGCTGTTTAGATGGCTTAATTCCTGTATACGGTTTAAAGCACCACATGGTGTAACGCTGAAGCTCGCGGCGCTCAGAGATACTTCCTGTGCTTTCGTTTTAGTAATTTACTGCCCATTCCCCTTTGTCTTGTACTGTGCTGGTGTGTGACTTTGCATTTTTATTTTTCATTTTTATTTTCCCCCTGTGTACGGGTGTGTTTGTTTATCTGCATGTTTGCGTGCACATACTGTATGTCTGCCCGTGTCCCGTCTCTCCAGGTAAGCGAGGTGGAGGTGAACGGGCAGATCGAGGCCGTGTGTGAGTCAGTGTTCAGTGAGATGGAGTCGCAGGCGGTGGATGCCCTGGACCTGCCCATGCCCGGCTGCTTCCGCATGCGGAGCCACAGCTACGTGCGTGCCATAGAGAAAGGTTGCTCACAGGAGGAGGGGGAAGGAGGTGTCATGGTGGCCAACAGGAGGGCCAACTCTCCTCCACGCACCACTACCACTGTTCGAACCATCCAGAGCAGCACAGGTGGGTGGCAGCAGGCGCTTAACACACACAGACTCATGTGCTCAGGAACATGTGTGTACATGCATAATCCATAGCGCATTATAAATTAATATGTGTGCATAGAAAATATGTATAATAGATGCGCTGTGTTTAAGTTATGCAGCATGTGTATACTGTCGACTGAGAATGTTAAATAAGTAAGTACTGCAGTTACTGCAGAGGAAGATGCATACTTTGGAGATGATTAAATCAAAGTCTGTTTTTTTTTGTTTTTATTATTGAAAACCAGTTTTTTGTAGCGGATGTTGCCTTTGCTAACTGACCAGAGAGCAGTTTCACTTTGCAAAACGCAGACCCAAACTCTCTGCATTATTATCCATCTGACCCAGTTTTCTTCTCCGATACAATATGATGAATGCAGAACTGTTTTTCCCACATAAGAGCTTATTCAAGCTGTAAAGCTCAGTGGCTGCTGGGTCTTATTTTAGCCCTCTTGTGTGCCTCATGGTCTGGAGCATTTGGCTTTCCAGCATTACTGCATGCAGTATTGATGCTGAGTGGTGCTGGCATCCAGCACTGGGTGCTTCTATGTTTCCCACCGCAAATCCAAACGTCATTCCCTCACATTGTGCACACTGAGTCACCGGCTGACGCACACTGCCTTTCTCCTACATTCTTCTTTAATTATGCCAATTAAAAGACAGCATCTCTCCACTTTATCCAGGAAGGTTACAGTCAGCTAATTAAACACATGTTTACTGCAAATTGGAAGAATGGCACAAGCAGTTCAATCCGTTAAAGTTCTTACTATTGACTCTGCACAAACATCTGTTTAATGCTGTTTAAAATCGTCTTTAATTGACTTCCTCCTACACAATGATTTCATCTCCACTTAATAAAATCAAAATATGATAATATCTAGTTGCACTGCAGACTTAACTCATTATATTGCACATTGACAGCACAATTAAAAGCAACAGAGAAGTCAGTTGATGGTTCTTCTGTGTGGTGGAAGTTATTGATCCATAAAAAGAGACAGATAAGATCAAGAGAGTGACGGTCGGTGCTTCCTTCCCTGGGGAAGGAAGAGATAATGAAGACCATCTATCAGGTGAAGTGTTGTTGAGAGTAAACTCCAGTTTTCAAGCTCGATAGCTGCTGTGTCGCACTGCTTTCCCTTTGCCGCTGCCTTCTGTCTAATGCCTCTTCCTTGCAGTTACAACTGTCTGATCTGTAATCATTTACAGATAATTTATAGACAATAATTCCAGCCTTTGTCAGGTGGAAAGTGAGCAGACGTCGGTGTCTGTGTGCGTTACGAAGCGCACATATAGCAGTAGCTACACAGCGGCTGGCAATTTAATGAACATTCATTTTTGGTGCCTGGCTCTGTGACATGATGAATGGACAGTGTGGAAGTGCACAGAGGAGAATATTAGTCTGCTGGGTGGTCACTGATCACACTGTACAGCGTCATACTGCTGCTTCCAATTGAGGCCAACCCTGTGACTGCATGACCATTGGCTTCTGACCCTTGACCTTTATTTTCTCCCCTATCTTATTGCATCTTTGAATCAACTGAGGCTCAAATGAACGAGACAGTTAAAGTGGGAGCCGGTGATATATGATGAGGCGATGTGGAGAGCAGTTCGCTGTAGTTAGACGCAAAGGTAGGGGATTGCTTCAGATTACTGTCATAGTTGTACAACTGCACAATTCATCACCTCCTTAGATCTTCACCACAGAGTCGTCAGTCACTGTAATTAATTAGCTACCTCTCCTTTTCCTCCTCCTGGGGGAAGATGGTGATTGAAGAGGAAAGGAAGGGAGAGAGATTGGAAGGAGGATGGGAGAAGAAAGATCTCGGCCCATCTTACTCTCCGCCTTTTAACAAATGCACTAATGCACAAATCACACCAGGGAATTACTATAATTACCAGTTTTTGACTCCTACTCTAATGATCCCACAGCAGTATAGACACGGGGGCTCTCTCAGGTGGTCTCTGACCCCTTAATTAAAACACACAGAACATCCAACATTTTCAAAGGCTTCAAAGAATAAACTGATAATATTCTCTGTATCTATTTGGGGATTAAAAAAAAAAAAGAACAGCTAATGGGCAGCTAATGTAAATCACGTATGCCTCTAGCACGGACATAACTCGATGCTGCTCCAGCAAAGGTATGTGTAGAATAAATGATGTCAAATTAATACCTTTAACCGCTGTGGGGATGGTGCTGCATGTCTGAAAAAACCATCAGTATTTGCAGAAAAAAAAATTATAATGTTAAACAAACTGACATTATCTTGCTAAAATCACACACAATGGAGTATTTTAATTCTAATGTGGTTTTAGCTCCTGCTTTTTCCACATTGGGTTGCATCAGTGTTAACTGTTCCAGTTTACTGAAGGGTCTTATGTGTGGTATTTGTCTGTTAAATGTTGACTGCAGCACGGCTTCAATAACAGACTGAGGGTTAGACTGATCATGTGCATATGTCCAATCCTTATGTGACCAAGTATGGCTGCAATCATGTAGTCCTTTACAAATGTTTATTTATAGATGCGCTGTTCTTTAATATTATATAGCACTTCAGCATTGATTCATCCTTCCGTCCAGTGTTGTACAAATTGAGAAAAGTCTATAATTTTAGTCGTTGTAACAGACAGTAACTGTTTCCTTCAGTCGGTCTTCGTGCTTCCATATTGTTTTGTTACTTGCTGTTATCGCATTAGGATGAAATGATATAATATGAATATATGTCACCTTAAGTTATGGAGAGGAGAGGAGAGCTATTTTAAGACACATCAGTTGGTTTTGTTTTGTTAATGTTCACTCATGACAATATGTTTATGTTTTTTTTTAAGTGGGAACACATTTCAGAAACAGCGTAGCCGGTATCTCCTGTCAGTCACGACAAGTAAACAGACAATTTTACTGAAAGCTTGGAAGGCGTTCCACATCATCTAATTACCCTGTCTCTGCACATGAAATGAATATATGCTGAGGAGCTGCAGTAACATGACTGGACACTGGCCCCTGTGCACTGGTCTCTGCTCAAATGCAGCTGAGTTGTAGAAATGCTGATCCACACAGCTGGCTCTTATGTACAGTGTACAGTAAGCATTATATAACCTGTTCATTATAGACGTCTGGAGCTCAAACTCATCTATAGAAACTACTCACAAAGAAAGGTGCAGTCATTTCCTGCCAAGTAAACAGTAAGAGCTTATGCAGTTTTATTTATTTCTGTTGTTCTCACTGTGCAGGAGAAGCGTTCACACACACACACACACACACACACACACTTTCATGCATTTCACAGGAAATCAGCTGGAAGCCCAAAGTTGAGAAGTGAAGACGTTGTTGTGGTGAATATTGCATGATACTTCAGAAGGATGGTTCAGGCACCGGTTCCAGAAAAACAGCCCGTGCTTATGGTTTGTGCTCCCACTTGTCCCCGCGGCAAACCGCCAAAATGTCACACACACACAACCAGGAGACCTATCCTCTTCCGTTAAAGCTCCTCTCCAGTTTGCCCACTGAGCTGCTCCAGCCCATTATTATTGATGATCTTTTTAATCCTGAGGAAGGAGACTGAAGTAAGGGGCTGTACTTTGATCTCTTCTCTTTGAACGTCAAGTGGCTCTGGCTGCTGTTACTCGGCTGTTTCTCTCTCCACTCCAGCCGACACACACACAAATGCAGTAACCTGCACAATCATGTACACACGTTTTTTTTAGTTTTTTTTTATTGCGTCGGACAGGCATGTTAGACCAGACATCAGCTCCTTTGGATCGGTTTAACAAAATCTAGAGCAGATCCTCTTTCTAAAGCTTGGGAAAATCCATAGCAATCGGTTAATGTGAGGATTTTGTAGCCTCTAAGCCCTGGCTCCTCCACCCCTCATCGTCTCCAGTTAACATATTCATCACCTCTTCGCTCTGCTTTGTCTTCCCTTCCCTTCGCTTCTCACACTCGACAGCTGGGTCGGCTTTCCCCTTTTCACAGCGGCAGATACATGCGCCTGTAAATCAACCTGTTGTTTCACTAAGAAGTTGAATTGACCTTCAATTAGAAAGAGTGCGCAGCGATCTTAAGTCTGGGAAATGTGCCATCCTTTCTGTTTCCCTTCCTCTCACCCTTGGTTTCCCTGGCTCACTGACCTGCTGTCAATTATCCAACCTCATTTTCCCAGCATCTATTTTTCAGAGGTGCTGAGGGATTGGTTGGAAGAGTTGCTGTCCTCCCCTAGCTCCTGTAATCGGCTGCAGAACAATGTTTAATTTAATGGCTGTGAATTTCCCATCGCTCTGAACAGAGGCCTTTCGTTTGATAAAGCGTTCTTTAACTGAACACTTGCTTGTGCATCGTATTCCTGATCGACTTGTCAACACTCGGAGGAATACAACCTCTTCAGCTACAGAACATTCCATGATGTTCACAACTGTGTTGTGAAGAGTAGGTCATGTACAATGGGATTTTTTTTTTTTCCCACAGCTGATTTTTCAGGCAAAATACTTTGCAGATGGATATTAAGAGTAAGACTGTGTTTGAGAGTAAAAACACTACAAAGCTGCGTTAAGATGAAGATTGTTACAATAATTTAGCTACTGTCACATAGCATAATCCATAAAAAATGTAAGAATATGAGCTTTCAACTTGTGCAACGATGCCACTATATTAGATTATAGAGACATGCACTGATTCCATTCATACCAATGGTCTGAGGGATTTGTATTAACTCCATAAAGGTCTTTATTGCAGTGATTAACACCAACAAGCACAGAAATTGGAGGTGATCTGTGGTTTTACTGTGGCTATTTTCTGTCTAAAAAGAGAGGTGAGCACAGTGGCCACACCCAGCCCCATGTGATATTATGAATAATGTCAATTCTAAACTTTTTTATGTTTTAGAATGAAAAAAGTCAAATTACATAATGAATATGTTACATCTAGAAATGAGCCTTTAAAGAAATGTGAACAATATGATCAACTACAAACAAACTGAAATTTATTATGACAAAATAATTGCAATTTTAACAGTTTTATGCCTCAGCTTCTCATTTACACATGTATATTACGGTATTTTCCGGACTATCAGTCTAATTTTTTTCCATAGTTTTTCCGGGGGTGCGGCTTATACTCTGGAGCGACTTATGTGTGAAATTATTAACACATCACCCATAGGTGTGAGAATGATTGAAAACCATGAAACTTTTGTCCCCTACAGAGGACAAAAATATATTGCTGGGTGTCAGGAGGATATTAAGATTATTAAATCTAAATGTCTACAGACATATGAACACTTAAAATAAGAAATTAACTCTTAAAACAAGATAAATTATCTAACTCTTCTAAATTTAAGTGTTTTTATCTTGGTAAGAACCAAATAATTTGCAGTGCTGAGGTTCCCAAAGCAGGGTTCATGTACCCCCAGGGGTACTTGAAATGTTTTTGGAAAAATACTTTAAATAACTCATCTTTTACTGAATATAAAACAAATAATGAGGATTAATGCTGAAATATAAAACGTAATTAATGCAGTCATATAATAGTTCTAGTATCAATCATCTTGTTTAAGCTTGGGTAACATTTTAAGAATATTTCTATTTTATATTATTCAAAATGAGTTTATTTGAGTTAGCTGAGTAATCTTTTTTTTTTTTTTTTTTTTTTGATGAGAGGTTCATTTATTAATTAATGACCAATTTATTTATTTTGCTTATCAATGAAAGAGGACACTTTTCAGTTTATATTTTAAACACAAAATATACTTTTAAAAATGCGTTATTTGTTGTATTTTACAGTTAAATATATGTTTGTTTACAAAGTTTTGAAAACATAAACAGACACTTTGGCACAGGAACAAGTATTGTCACTTTTTTTTTTTTTTTCAATCAAAAGAGTTGGGGGTATTTGGCTGTGGGGGGGGTATATTGCAGGGGGTACTCCACTCTAAAAGCTTTGAGAGCCACTGCTTTAGTGTACTGAGGTGACATGTGACACATTGTGTGCACAGCTGCATGTACAGTAAAGCATTACAGCCTGTACAACACTGCCCCCAGGGGCTCAGAGCAGAACAACACCACCTCTGCACTTTCCTGCAGCACTTATGTGAGTGGGTGAATAAAAACTACCAGGCAGCTTGACCCAATTATCAACAATCACTACCATCCCTGGCACATTTTCAAGAGGTCTTTTCCTAGAGTGCTTGTAGGAATAAATATCTGTGGATTTCCCAGTGCTCTAAATAGAAGCCACCAACAGTCTGCTTAAATTAGGATCAGGCTGCATATCGGACCTCATTTCCCCTCACACCTTGACTAGCCCACGCAAATTTCCAAGATAAGACTAAAATTTGTTTGTCATATGTCAGGACATCTCATATCTTTTTTATTATAAATACAAATGTTGCTCCAGGGCATCTCTGGCAAGTTTTAAGACGATCCCAGCTCAAGGTGGGTTTGAGAAGGAGTGAAGGTGAAAGGCCCTGGTGGCATCACAGGACCTGTTCATGACCCGACCTGAGCTGTTTAGTCTGCGCTCCACGCTGCTGCACTCATTTACTGTGGATTCGGCCATCTGCTCACCTGTTGTGTCTGTTAAAAGAGAATGATGTGTTCTAACCAAGGTCAGGACCAAAGGTAAACATCAATCACTTTTCCTGAATAAAGTGCACTCCGGTTATTGGTGCGTACTGGCACATGAGACGACAGGACACCAGTTCTGCAACAATAAAACAGACTGTGATTGGATGGAGACCTAAATTGGTGTTGTAAAATGATAAGTTACTAAATTTTTAACACCAGGGATGTTCGAGAATCCAAGGACAGATCGTTCCCTATTATATTAGATTCAACTTTATTGTCATCACTCAGTATAATACAGGTAACCAAATACAGTTTGTATCTAATCAGAAGTGCGATATAATAAATACAGTATGTACAAATAAGCAACATGTACAGAGAGTGCAGTTAAGTACAGTTAAATGTTATTTTTTTATTTTGCTGTAGATCAACAATTCCACTGTAATTCATGTAAAACACTGCATTAGAACTTGGCTGTAGTGCACAAATAAAGATGGATTTGATAAACTTAAAACATGCAAA
>JAPSES010000115.1:6704177-6719750 GCA_029822895.1 Maxillicosta whitleyi
CTCTGTATTTATCCAGGCTTGGGACCAGAACAATGAGACACTGCCCCCTTGTGGCTACAGGTATAGGTGTGTATAGCATAAAGGGCCTTACCCAAGGGCCCACAATCTCCCGCAACCAAAGTCAGTGATGAATGTAAAAAAAGAAAAAAAAAACTTAAAAATAAATAAATAAATGTGTTGGTATCTTGTATTCAAACTGATATTTAAAAAATTAGTGACAGAAAAACAAACAAAAAAAAATATACATAACTAACCATCACACTCTCATAGTGCAAGAAATTTGTGAAATAAAATAAAAAAATAAAAAAAATAAGGGCGTTTCTGAGGTCACAGCTGTAAAGTAGAGGTAGTTTTTTAGGATGTCATTAAACGGGACTGTCCCACCCAGAGCAGAATGAGTTATAAAGTGTGAGTGTGTGTCTGCGGGGCGGGGGTTGTGTTCAAGGCGCGTCCACATCCTGACATAAGATCCAATATCGTCAGACTGACCGAGGAAAAGAGGCAGAGAGCAGCCGCGCGCTCATATCCGGCTGCTGTGTGTCCGTCCGCGGCCTCCATGTCCTTCCTCCGGTGTCTGTACGACGCTCTGCTCGGCATGTGTGACTACCTGGTTCGCCTATGTGAGTACCAGCCTCTGTTGTGTTGCTCTGTTGTGTGTTTGTGTCTGAAGCATGATGAGCGACCGAGAGCTGCGTCAGAGCTGGTTCACGCAGGAAGTAGGAGACGTGGCCTTCAAAATAATAGCACGTTGTAAGGAAACGCATTGACAGAAGCAAAACACAATTCATTTAAACCACAAAAACACACACAATTGATCTAAAAAAACAATTAATATATTAATACAAAACAATTAATGGTAGTTTTAATGGAATTTTAACTGCGTATTATTTTTAAGCAGCTTTATTTTGAAACTACAAACAGGAAGTTGTATTTTTCTTGTTGTACGCTTGACACTGACATGTTCAGCCCATCCCAGAGTTTCTGCTTAATCATGCATCACATGGAAGAATAGTTGCCGATATTAAATTTATAACAGCATAAAAATTAACGCAACGCTAATGGAGGACTTAAGTTGGAATTAAATACTATATTTTACTATAAATTGTTGAAATAGGCTCCATATGTGTAAAGAAAAAACATTGAGAAGTATCACATCTACAGTTTGTAGGACTTATAATTTCTTTTTATTTGATATTATGATTAAAAAAAAAAAAAAGATCAGTGTCAGTAATTATGATGAATTTCTAATCAGTATTAGAGAAAGTTGAAGAAATTGTCGATTAAAATGACTTTTTGTAATCAGAAAATCATACATATTTGAGAAAATGTATGAGATAGAACATTAAAACAATTAAGCGCTGAGTAAAATTAAATTAGATCAAACTCTGAAACATTGTAAATGTATTAGATGGCAGCGTAAAAATAAATAACTCTAAAGTTTATTTCAATTATATTTATTACCATATAAAATTATGGTTAACACCTAAATTTAATGTGTCCCAATACTTTTCTCCGTATAGGATATGAAATGTTTACATTGGTGACATTTTAACATTATATTACATAATGAAATTGTTAGTTTATGATGCTTGAAGAATATACCCATTTGCCTGGTTTCATTTTTTGTTTATTTTCTTGAAAATTATCTGTTTCAAATGTGACAGATGCAGAAGACACTGCCAGTCCAACACTTTTTTTCTGAGGTTGAACATTTCATGCAACTGAAATCCCTCCACAGACTGTTTTCTTTCCGTCATAGCAACCATGTGATCACGCTGAAATGAACATATGTGCTATTTCCTTCGCTTCCACTCATGGTGGCCGGGAAACGTTGAACGTCTTCCAGCTTCCAGTCTATTTTAGTGTCATATCTCCGATGGCGGGATGACAGGTGTGGCCTGCATCACACAGAGCAACGCCTGGCACAGCATCACAACACACCCCTCTGCAGGGTCCAGTTATTTAGGTCAGACTCAGGGCCTCCTTTCGGAATTATGTCCATGTCAGACTTCTGGGCGTATTATAATGAACAACCAGTGGGCAGAGGAGAAAGATGCTGAGTCGAGCCACTGGGGTCTTTTGGGAAAGAAGGATCACCGGTGCCACTTAACAGTTCAAAGCCTGTTTGGGTAGATGGAGGGTCCCTAACACCCTACTGTGTGACAGACGAGCAGCCCCACACCTCAAACCAAACCATCTGTGTTTGAGTGAGTCACACACACACTTGAGTTGTTGCACGACACCGATGCCCGCCATGCCTCCTCACCTACCCGCTTTCCGTTTTCTATTTTCAGACATGGCCCCAAGACCCTTCTGAGCTCGACATGCTTTGACCTAACATATGTACAGTACACACATGCCTGTAGTGATCCAACTAGGCCACAGCCATGTGGGATTATGTCAGTGTCACACATGACACATACCATTCTCTATATGAAACCATGAAGGCTAAGCTGTTCACACATGCATCGAGAACGGTCTCAGTTATAAGCTGCATTATTAACCCTTTATAGGGCTCATAGAAATGTTCAACCTTAGTGGAAGACCTTACAGGACTTCATTCATTTTGTGACATTTAAGAAAAAAAATTATGTTTCTGTTGAAAATCAAGGTTAATGAAGTTAACATATTTGGTTCCTTACCCATAAGTGGCAAAAATAAATAAATCTAAGAAGTATACACACAGTCCGGCCAAAAAAAAAAAAAAAAAAAATCACATAGAACACCAGAATTAAAGGGGTAGTGACGCAGAGCAGCATATAGAGTGACATATACCGTATTTTCCGGACTATAAGTCACAGTTGTTTTCATAGTTTGTCCGGGGGTGCAGCTTATACTCTGGAGCGACTTATGTGTGAAATTATTAACACATTATTATATCATTTCACGTGTTATTTTCACACTAAACCACCATATATACATATATAAATGATGATAAGGATGATCCGGGTCCTAGGGTTCCTAGGTCAGGGTTCCGAGCAGACAGTCCAAATTGCGCTCTGGTCATAAAACAGAAAACAGGTTAAAATCTGGGGGTCCAAAGAATACGGCAAAAGTACCAATAGGGGAAAAGGCAAGGAGGTAGTGTACCGGAATGTCCAGCGAAGGGTCAAAACCAGGAAGTAAATCAGAGAGAGGTGAAGGTACCAACAGGGGAAAAGACAGGGTCCGTAGTCCAAAATCTAATCCGAGGTCAGAGATGTTTTAAACACATTCGACGATTCAGTTGGTGGCAGGCTAAGGCGAGGTCAGGGAAGTCTGGGTCGAAAAACAGGGTCATACACGAGATTCAGATCTGGAAGAATGCAGGTTAGTCACACAGAACAACTGGGACGCACTGGCAACAAAACACAGACAGGACAGGGTTTAAATACACCAGGAATGAGGGAGACAACAGGACACAGGTGAACACATGAGGAGGAGTCAGGTTATTATGACCACAGAGGGAAACAGGTAAAACAAGTAAATATGCTCGACATGACACATGAAGGAAAACTACAAAATAAAACAGGAAGACATAAGACCGGGACGGACATGACAGGTACGACCTCCAGAGGCGTTACAGATGTGGAACCAAATGATCAAACATTTAATTTACACAGACGTTCCAGAATAAAACTGAAATATTCCTAAAAGGGGCTTGAAACTGTTGCTCTCACTGTCTCCTAAATGCATGTGGAAATGACCAAAAATAGTCACTTTCCCCATAAGGGGTTAAATCACATATAAAACCGTGTTTTTTAGGCTAACTTGCTAGAACACTTTTTATTTATTGTGTTGATCATATTTAAACAGAACTTTACTGCCGCTGAAAGTGAAAAGAGAAAGTGTTTATATTTGATTACTTTCGGGGCTTTTTGATGTAACCTGTTTCATATTGTGTGCTCATCTTGTAATGGCTTTTCCAGCTGAATGTCACTACATTCTCTGCTTTACCTATTTTACCCTGAGGGGTAATTAGTTTCCCTCAGTTTGATTCACAAATTGTTCCAAGCCATCAGTGCCTCCTCAAAATTCAACCTGAAAAGTGTTTTCTCGAGGGCATAGTTATACAACCGTATGTGGCAGCTGTTTAAATGTATTGGCATTTAAGCTGATAGAATGGTAAAAGGTTTCGCAAATTACTGTTCCCAGCAGGCAAGGTCAGTTTAAAGAGCACAAAGTAATTCAAGGAAGGAACAAGGTAAATACAATTTTGCGTTCAGCCGTGATATCTTTATATGATGTGTCTAAACAAGAACATCGGTAGAAGATGAAAAACTGAGTGAGTTTGGGAATAAAATTAATAACTTTTCTACACTTTACAGTAGTCACCATTGAATGCATTATAGCAGGGGTGTCAAACATGCGGCCTGGGGGCCAAAACCGGCCCAACAATGTGGCCCATGGGATGAATTTGTGAAATAACTCATTTTAGTTCAGGAGCCAGATACAGACCAATGTGAGCGCAGGTAAAATAATAACGTGATAATATATAAATAATGACAAGTAATAATTTTCTTTTTGGTGTAATGTGAAAAAAATAACTGCATAGGACGTTCAATAAAAAAGAATGAAAAAATGTATCTGAAAAAGCTGTTATTCAATGTAAAAAAAACAAACAAAAAAAAACCTTTTCCTTTCCTTGATCTCAGGATGTTAAGCCAGGGGATATAGGATGTGCATTTGTAGTGACACTGACGGTTGAAGAAGTGGTCTGTGACCGGTTTGATTCTGTGGCAGTTTTTCACCTTTGTGCCTTTAAGCAAAGCCTTCTGCTCCCTGGGGGCTGACGGCGCAGCCCACCACCCCTAGTCTGTGTGTGTGAGGTGTGTTCAGCTGTGATGGCTGACAAACAGTGTGTGTGGCATGTACAATTCTTCTTCTTCTTCTTCTCCTTTTCCTTCTTCTTCTTCTCCTTCTTCATCTTCTTCTCCTTCCTCTCCTTCTTATTCTCCTTCTTCTTCTTCTTCTTCTCCTTCCTCTCCTTCCTCTCCTTCTCCTTCTTCATCTTCTTCTTCTCCTTCTTCATCATCTTCTTCTCCTTCTTCTGCTCCTCCTCCTCCTTCTTCCTCTCCTTCTTCATCCTCCTCCTTCTTCATCTTCTTCTTCTCCTTCCTCTCCTTCTTCTCCTTCTTCTTCTTCTGCTCCTCCTCCTCTGGTCTTTTCCCTTCAGGGGTCTCCACAGTGAACCCATCCCCTCCATCTAACCCTTTCTTCTCCATCCTCTTCTCTCACCCCCACTCCCTTCATGTCCTCTTTGACTCCACCCATACACCTCCTCTTTGCTCCTGTGAAAAGTGCTTGTGAGGCTGTTATCTGTCACTTTACTTGCTCTGACGCATCGTGAGCTACATTTGGATTGTATTCAGGATTATCCATTGTCTAAACATCATTGGCTGCCACCAGTTGCGGTAATTTTATTTTATTTTATTTTTTTAATTCAAAAAATGTTTCCTGTCGGCTCTTTTTTGGGGGGGTCGGTCGGAAACTGGAAACCAACTTTTTTTTTTTTTTTGGCCTTATACTATTGATTGTTTATATCTTCAGTGTAATTTTTTTCATGGTACAAATTCATCCCACAGGCTGAATTGGCCTCTTGTGTGAGACACTTTTGGCTCACGGACCATATGTTTGACACCTGTGCTCTGACTTCTGGGACCATCAGAGTCAGTCCCAGGACACGACATCCATTTGTCTGTCTCCATTTTTTCCTGTAATGTAAACTCGCCCTCTCTGTCTTACTCTATATTCGCTTTAGTGACATTTTATTGGCGATTGATGCTATTTCCAACACATTCCCGACCATCTAATGCTCACCTCCCATCCCTCTTGATCATATACGTACCATCAATTATCCTGTCGTGTTTCCCAGTAACACTCACTTTTAACAGGTGCTAAGTCGTCAGCTGTCAGTCCGTCTTTCATAGAAGCAATTATCATGTTAAGGCTCAGATGATGAAACTCTTGTCAAGAGGAAGCAGGCGGTTCTGCCTCAGACGCCTCATGAACGGATGAAGTGTCCTGATTTAACTTGATGAGACAAAACTTATAAACAAAATCTCTCTGAAAACAAATCAGGACAAGAATGGCATCGAAATCTGATACTTTAGAAGCTATTAAATGTAATTTTTCTTTTTTTTTTTTCATGTCCGCAGGTCTTCATATTTTCAATAATTTCCAAAAACAAGCATTTTTGGAACTGATGGCATTAATTACATAGGATAATTTGTGTTTTCTTATACTAACTCTTGCTTATTTTACCCAGCTTTACATCTTGACTTCCTTTCTTTCATCATATCCCTAATTTCTCTGTGCTCTGTTCTCTGTGGGAAAAGCTAATACTAGTTTTATTGTAATCCACATAAAAAAAAAGAGAACAGAGACAGAAGAACAAAGCTGGAAAGGTCATGTGAAAATATGGGTGTTAATTAAAAGTGAGAATAAAGAACTGAGCAGGTACAAAGACGACACTTGGGTGTGATTATTACTTACTGCCTGAAACAACACTGAAAGGACTTTAAAGGTCTTATTTAATTAGAGGAAGGGTTATTGTGTAGACAGGTGTGTTGTACTAAAAAAAACTGTGGTATGAGTAAGTGATTTAAAAAAGAGTCGACTTTTATTTTTACTTTGAAATTTTGGAGAGAATTATATCATATTAGTAGTTTTTTCTTTGTTATTCTCAATAGTTGCCACTAGAGGGAGCCACACCCTCACATTTAGAGCAAAGGTGGATTCCTGATGTTTCAGCACAGCAGTAGTTTTCATTATATGGGGCATGTCAACTAATTTTATTCTGGTGGTAACTGTCAGACAATGTCTTAAATGCACTTTGTGTTGAAGGCAGAGAGAGAGAGAGAAATTTTTTTTAAAAAAGATGCGGAATGGATGATAAGATGCTGCACCCTTGAGTCATGACTGACATCCACGCTGTGTTTGATATACAGTATATGTTCCTGTGAGATGAAGAGATCAAACGGTGTTCTCCGAGGACGCTGCACTGGAATGCACCGTTGAGCTCCGTCAATCCCTGTGTTTCTTCAGTCAAACACACACTCAGTGTTCTCCATTTCCTGCCCTGGTGTTAATTACAGGGGCAGATAAAGCCCTGCCTTAGCCACGTATGCCTGTGCATGCGGAATACACCTGTGTGTCAGCGGATCAAAGCTGCCATCCTCTAAGGTGGAATTATTATTCAAAGAGGGGATGTAAATTAAACAGTAGCCTGGTGTCATCTGTCTCTCTCTGTTTTCCTCTCGTGCTCCTTCTCTCACACACCTGCATAACGCTGTCACTCCACATGCTTTGATGGTGCGAGTAGGTGTGTTTGACAGGAAACTAGGGCTGGGTCGAGGCATGTGGTGACATACTAGCACATGCACGGCATACATATGGAATAAAAAAGGAGAAAGACACCATTCTGAGCTGCGGTTGGCAACAGTACCTCTATCAAGCTTGTGAGCATGTGGGTGTGTACGAATGCATGTGACTATAAATGCACCGGGGTGTCAAAATGTCTGTGTGTGGCTTCTCCTTTTTGCAGCTGTGGGATCAAGCCTGAACTGGGAACTCAATGTGGGTAAACTGTGATTTGGCTATCTCCCTTCCTGGAGGAGATAAATCCTAGCCATGCTGGTGTGTCAGCCACTCAGTAATTACTTCATCCTGTCACAACTGTCTGAGAATGCAAGCCAGTGGGAACTTGCACTGTCGCTGTTCACTGACATGAGGGAAAAACACTCGGCATCTCCTTTATATGGCTCCGTGTGAGCTTATAGGAGTTAGTCATCAGATGAGCAGGGCGAGATTATTTAGCTCAAAAGTTTGAGAGTTTACTACCAGCCGTCCCATCTTTTAGTCATAGTTATGTTTGGGCTACTTTTCTTACTAGGAACGTTAAGATCCCATCTCAGTCTGTCAGAAATTAGTCATGTTTTTGGGATTTACATGTAAGTGTCCCAAGGAAAAAAAAAAAAAAAAGCATCTGGAGTTGCAATACAAAAGCGTTCACTAGATGTCATCATAACCTCAGCTGCTTTGAAGTGTGATGTTTGCCAAATGTGTGTAATCTAGTCCAACTTGTAAACGCGGAGTACAGGACAAACTATGTGTATCACAACACTCTGATGCAATGTGATCATAAGTAACCTTTGCCAATGAACTCACCTGTAGGCACTTGCTAAATATTTTTCCTGTAATTACTATCGCATGGTATCAATCATGTGTAGTTACTGTGTATTTTCATGCCCTGAATTGGAAGCGATTTCCTGTCTGTGCATGTTCTAATCCACAATAACAGTCAATAGGATATATCTGCAGGATTTAAAGCTTTAGTTACTGGCTGCTAGGTGTTTATGTTTGCTCATGACTTAATTGGTCCCAGCTTGAAATGGGCCTGAATGCTTTGATTATAGCCATTTAGAGAGGAAGGGGTAGCGTTTGGATGTCTTTTGACACAGGAAGCACAAAAATCTGAATGTCATTCATTCTTCTCCTCCTGCTCTGGCTTTGAAAAAAAAAAAGAGAGAGACAGGAGAGGGGAAAATTGAGAAGGGGCTCAGGGAGGAGCTGACAGGGCTACAGCAAACACAAAGAATGGCTGCGGCAGTGCACCCCTGCTGTCCCCGCTCCTTCAGCCTCTGCAGTAAAAACACACACAGTCGTTTTCTGTTTAACTGAAGGGACCTGTAGTTTACTTGGAGGATTACATAAAGCACTTTCCTAAATGCTGAGATGTAAACGGCCTATTTTAGACCAGGTGGACAGGGGCAGCTCTGTCAGGTAGGGGGGGCTATTCCAAACCGTCCCTCTTTGCTTCCTGCCTATGTTATGGCATCAGAAAGAGCAAAGGAAAAGAAAAGCCCCAAAAGGATTTCCTCAGTGTTGACTGTGGATGATCCTTATGGCTCCTGCATGCTGAAGCTGGGCAGGGCACGGCCCGCAAACTCAAAGCCCTGGGGGGATGAAAAACATAAAAGGGGCTAGGATGTAGCGTTAAACCTCCTGTTTTTCTTCTTTTTCTTTTCTGAAAGAGAAAATAATGTGTGGAAAGTGTTGTTTTCGCTCCATTTTCTTCGACAGAATATTGAAACTTTTTGCATTTTACGTAAGTTCCTTTGACAGCTAAATTGTGTGGTTGAGAGGTTGTGTTGCTTTCACTGAACTATAGGGGAGGGAGTTCATCGGAGGAATGGTGCATGGCTGTAAGTGGGTGGTTTGGGCTGTGCAGTGTGGGAGGCCAGGCCCCAGTGCAAATTAAAGACTTCTCTGTGAAAGTCCCAGACTCAGCTACAGTAATGTGTGTGTGTGTATGTGTGTGTAAGTTACTGAGACTGTGTGCAAGCGGCCGACGGGGAAAAGACCCAACCCTCCCCCTTTTTTTTTTTAACCAGTCATTAAAAATAAGCCACAACTCACCCCCAGTACACACTGAGAGACAGCAAGAGGGAGAGAAAGAATGCATCTTCTCTTTCTCCTCCCTTTCTTTCAGCTTTGCTGCTTCACTAACCAAGTAAAACGGGGAGGAAAAGGGAGGGAGGGGGGGTTGTGTTCAAGGGGAATGATTCCACTCAGAGGTTTTTAAGACACACTCAGACCCCTCCCCCTGTAAAGTAGCAGGAGTTTTTTTCTGTCCAGGAGGGGTGCGAGAGAAAGAGATGAATGGGGAAAGGAATGCAGGAGACAAACGAGTGCTCTCGGCAGGAGAGTGGGAATGTTGGAGAGGCCATTGTTCCTCCCCCCCCGCAAGATTCTGCAGAGAGTGGATGTAAACACACAGGAAGAGAGCAAAGAGGGGTGTGAAAAATCACACCTGAGGCAGATCCAGCTTTACAGCATCTAATCACATATTCAGATCTGTCCTAATACACGCCGTCTGCCTTCCGTGTTACATGCCAGACACACACACAGATGCTCATACATGCAAACCAGTGCCTATAGCTGCCATCTCGTCTTTCCCTCCGCCCCTCCACTCCTTCAACAGGATGTATAGGGTCAGAGGGTCAGGACTGGAAACCACAAAGACAGTATGCATCAGTGTAGCCTGGTTCTTGTTCCAAATCCCCCCCACAGCCCCCTCTTGTGCCTCCTACCTTTATGTCTCCCACTCTTTTTTCCTCCATTTTTCTCTCATTTTCCTCTTTTTCTCTCTGAACTTTTCCAACTCCCTCTCTCCTCCCCCACCCCAGCCTGTGTTCTACTCTGGTATATAGGAGACACAGAAGGCCTGACGTTTGGTTTTGGGCCCAGATGGCTTTAGCATGCCTCTGGCAGTGGATTAAGCCGCCAGTGTCTCCTTTCCCCTCCATGTGCAAGTGGTCAGGACAAAGAACGTCAAACACGGGGAAAGGGGGAAGGAATGCAAAGGGAAAAAAGTCCAGGACTGTGAAACAACACCCGACGCTGATGTTTCAAGGCATTCCTGGAAGAGTAAACTCAAACGCTTGTAAAAGCTGCAGGCCAGCTTTCCTGTTACTTTTTTGTGCCTAGTCATTTCATGAATCACGTTATGATTTTTCTTTTTTCCTTTTGGAGCTAATCCCTGGAGTGCCTGTAGCATGCAAACTATGTCTTTTTTTGTAAGAGGAAAAGAGAAGTGAACTTTTGACCACATTCTACTGCATTTATATGTAAATAGCAGCACACAGTGATCCTTCATGTAATGACATGACATCGGCATTGTGTTTCAACCCTCTCCGTTAGGTTGATTCGAGTGTGTGTGTGTGTGTGTGTGTGTGTGTGTGTGTGTTGTCTTTTTGTATGCCTGGCTTGGTGTTTGCTATTTCATCCCGTTGTCCATTACTCCCTGGGCTTGCGGTTCTGTTTTTCTACACTCAGCTGTAACTCCAGGGACTTTAAGTTCTTGTGGACAGTCTGTCATGTTTTATCAGGAAGCTGTGTTTAGCACTTGGAGACAGTGTGGTGGCAACATTGCTGTGTTGTTGTGTATATTTTTAGCTTAGCAGACATTGGCTTAAGTGGTCAGTGTTATCCACTAAGCAACACCAAATGCCACCATCAAAACTCTCCCTTAAGTGACATATTCAATGATTTGTGTTGCTCTAGTCAGTGCTCAGTCTCACAGAGTTTCATCTAATGACTAACTTATTTCCCTCAGCTACATGATTCTGTTTTTAGGTATGCCACAACCTGTTACATTTGCCCATGCTGTCACTGCCGACACATGCGATGTGTCACTCACACACAGCGAGTCAGCTTACTGTTATACTCCCAGTCAGTCTGTGAGCAATGTTGTGGGAAAGGAGCGCAGTGAAAGCATGCGTGAGATGTGTGGGTGTGTTAGCTTTAGCGTTAGTGCTAATGCTTAGGTTTATGCCCCACAAAGCAGCTGGAATGTACAGGAACAGAAGGAAACAGCAAGGCAAACTGATCCTCACTTATCTCTCCACTTCTTTTTCTCTCTCTCTCTCCTTTCCTTCTGTTGAGTGACTGTTCTCTCTGTTGTAACCCCCTGCAGGCAGGTCTTTTGGACAGAAACAAAAGAGTGATGTGTCTCTTCTTGTGGTTGTGGACTAGTCAGGGTGAAGCCCTTGCCAAGGAGCAGTAGAGAACAATGGAAATGGCCTGGAGCTTTTACAGGGCAGGTCTAATGAGTCAACCCCCTGTGTAAAAAAAAAAAAAAAGTCTTCAGGAGATTAGACCACGTTGCTCAGGACTGTACTGTAGAATGACACATTAATCCCAAATTTTGGATGATTATATTTATCTGTAACAAAAGCCCTTTAGGTGAGATTTACAGTGTTGATGAAGACTGTTACAAAACTTTTAAATATTACACATTGTGGAATGACATTTATGACATAACTCACATTATAACAAATGCATAAATAACATGCTTTTTTCATTATTAACAATCATAGGAAGCATAAATGTAAACTATTCAGACAACTTGATGGTTATTTCCCCCCAAAAAACTATGCAATTTGAATTTCTCCGCCCCGTTGCTTTTTAACTTACCGCATGTCTGTCCCTGCCTGTCACTGATTGACAAGGCGAGCGGAGCGTCAGGCCATAAATGTGGAATGCAGGTAACCGAGCTCTCTATTTGAACTTGGAACACAGGAAAGTGGGTTAAGTGAAGTGAATCTATTGCCTAACAGGGAGCAGCTGCCTGCCAGATTAAGCGGTGGCTGACAGTTGTAAACACACTCTTATCTAGTGATTCAGGAGACACAAGCCTGTGAGAGCAGTTACCCAGTGTTGACACGGGTTTCTGTCAAAAGGGGCACACTGAGCACATTGCTTTGTTGATAGCAATGTTGGTCTGAGGACACCTGAGGCATATTTAACACGTGTTTTGCACAGATATGCACACTTGTATTTTCATGAAGGGAGAAAAGTTTTAATGCAATAGTAAGTGCAGGATGTTTTGTGTTGGACTCTCCCTCCCTAACGAGCACTCACCCAAGCTAAATATACTCTTTTAAAAGGCACTCACAGACTGCCACTTTCCTCTCTTGCTCACACATACACACAAGTGCACACAGTGAGCTATTGTGTCTGAGGGAGTAGAGGCATCTGGAGAGCAGAACCCCTTTCTAGTGACCTCTGACCTTTGGTGGCTGAGAGTTGTAGACAGACATGAGGGTCTCTTGGTTGATTTTCAGGTGACTCAGAGGACTGTCAGAAAACATTAAAAGCACTATTGTGTATGTGTGTGTGTATGTTTTGTTGAATCTGTACAACATTGGTTAAGTCACACTTATGAGTAATGAGCAACAAAAGTGTTATGACTTTTAAAAAAAAAAAGAATTTGATCTTTAAAATGCTGAGTAACTCATATCACTTGTTTACTGCTGGTCGTGCTGACTTGATTGGGATGTGCCTTGTCTTCTTGCATTGTTGTTCACAACGGCAGTGTAACGTCACACGGGGTGAGCGTTTCAGCTTATTGTCATCTCATGACAATGTCCCAGAAACCAAGTGACAAGCCTTTTTGACATGGATCCAAGACAAACTGGTTAGTAGAGTTTAGCATTCATCCACACAAAGCCACTGCTTCAGGGCCAGAAACAATATTAGATATTCATTTGCAACTCTGTGTCACCTAATTGGTCTCCTCTGTGCTGATATCCAGGTGTTGGTTTGGTTTTTAAGCTGCTGGTTGTGTCCATTATTCCTGCTGTGTGTCATGACTGGCTGTTGTTTAGGTAAGCGTGAGTGCAGCTGCAGTTCACCCTTTTAAGGTAAACAAATGGCCAACAGAAGCGTCCCTCTGCTCGCTGCTGGTTGAACACCAAGCCTCCCAGCAAACTTCATGTTGCTGTGTGTCGCCATGGTGACGCTATCACAAAGGACTCCAGCTGGTTCTGTGTGTGTGTGTTGGGGGGGGGGCAGACGGAGCCAGGCAGTAACTCTCTGTTTTCCCCTCTTCCCTCCTCCTCCTCCTCCTCGGTCCTGTTCAGCTCTTCTTCTCTGTTCACTATTCTCTGCCCTCTCCCCTCTGGCAGACCCTCATCCCAAACATAGTGCAGCTGGGCTCAGCTGTCAATGTTCCCCTATCCCGACCGCCCCCTTTCCTGGCCTTTGTATTTGTTTGGATGGTGGTGGATTTGCCCTTGGCCCCCGCGCGGGGGAGCCCGTTCCTGTTAGCTAGCCTCTTAAGTCAAACCGTCTGCTCTTTGAAGTGGCCTATCACACAGACACACAGATTGGAGATTACAAGCCAGCTGCCTGCCTTCAATCTGTCCAGTAACATGAACGTGGCGATTAAATAAAGGAAACAGCGTACACCTATGCAGACACACAAATGGGCCACAGTGATGAGCAGTGCCAAAAAAGGGGAGGCTAGTGAGTCTGTTTTTGTTCGAAAGGCTGAAGAAATGAATGGAGACTGTGCTTTGTCTCTGGGGAGGGAAGAGGTCTTTCTTTGATATTATCAGGCCCAGAGGTTGGGGGAGTGCTCTGCCAGAAGAGCTGCTATTCACACCAACTTGTCAGCATGAGACTTTTGAAGCATTTGTCAAAAGAGAGATTTGGCGGAGAGCCATTAAAGTTTTGTTATTCACAAATTCGTCTCTTCTTTTGGATGACAATGCTCGCAGCAGGCTGCACCTACAGCACCTCTGAGATGGAATAGAGATCACACCCCACAATGTTTCTATTAATTAAGGAAGTTGTTACATTTTTGGCTTCCGTTGCACAGAAGAGCATGCCAACATTTTGTCTTTGCTATGATCATAATTGCATCAAACTAACAGAGATGTTTTGGGTTTGCTTATCTTTGGCTGGTGAAGAGTTTTAGTTTTTCTCATTCCTTCTTAAGGGTCTAATGGAGTCTTGCGTCACTATTCTGCTTCTGTCAAACACTGTGTCCTTGACTGTCTGTGTGTGTGGGAGGTCTGAGGCAGCAGAGTCGTCTAATGTGTTTAAAGCAGTGAGCCATCTTAACCATTATCATTTCTTTGGACTCTGTAAACCGGAAACTTGACTGTAGTGTTATTGGGAAAGTTGTGTTGGTCAGCTGTTTACTTCATGATGTTAGGTTAGATTAGAAGATTCACTTATTTTATTTATGAAAATAAATTTAAAACACTTTCACAAAACTGTGTATTTATTTAGCAACATGTGTGATGACAGATCCAAGTCTCTGGCGTGTCCTGGGTCACTGTCAACAACAGCTTGTGACTGATGGAGAGCATATCGGTGGCAGGAAGTCTGTGGTCTCCATTGATGTGGAGAGGTTGAAACGTTAAGCTGGTTTGTGTCAATGTTATTTGTGTGCCTCTGCGCCTGCGTGTGCGTGTCTGCAGGCCTGTGTGCATGTACATGTGTGCGTGGGTATGCTCTGTCTCCTGAGTGTGTTTACTTAACCTGTCTCGGCATTCAAAAGCCCTGTCATTCTCTGGTGTGTCTGGCTCTCACAGTGACAGCTAGGTGGGACACGGCGCGTCGTCTCCTGTTTCATACAGTGCTTTATTGAGCGGATGAACTCCCTCTGTTCTTTAACCCTTTTCTGGGCCTAAGGGGAACAGCACACACACAGATACAGTCATCTACCATGCATGCACATACACACAAGTGTGACTTTTAGATGACTTCGGGGGATAGAAGCTCTGAAAGGGGCTGACATTCT
The DNA here is from genome assembly GCA_029822895.1 of Maxillicosta whitleyi. NCBI lineage: Eukaryota > Metazoa > Chordata > Actinopteri > Perciformes > Neosebastidae > Maxillicosta > Maxillicosta whitleyi. The sequence continues at coordinate 6,719,254 of JAPSES010000115.1, forward strand.
ATCCTTTGAACCTCTGTGGCTGATAGGGGCAGGACCTCGCCCTCTCCCTCTGTGTGAGTGCATGTGTGTGTTCAGTCTTATTTTTTTTTTTTTTGTTCTCCTGTGGGCCTGTACTCCGTGACCTTTGTGAAGACTAGCTGTGGATGTCGATCATATTCCTGAGACATCTCTGAAAAGTGGAGACAGTGTTGCATATCCTGGCATGCTCAGATGATTTAGTCTGAGATGGCTTTGGCATCTGTCTGCTTTTACAAGACACACACACAAAACACAAAAAAAATGCACATGACATTTATCCGTAGAAGGAAATACAGTAAGTCTTTTGTCTTTCATGTGGTTGGTTACACCACCATCAAAGACTTAAACTCGCAACTGTGATCTCATCTCAACGCAAAAATTTGTCCCGTCTGAGGACTTTCCAGCTTGTCAAAACCTGACTGAAATCTGGTCTGGGATCATCCAATCACTTTCTTGGAGGCAGGAGGGGGGCGGGAGGG
>JAPSES010000115.1:6727374-6741070 GCA_029822895.1 Maxillicosta whitleyi
GGGGGTCACTGTTTACTTCAGTACTGATAATACTACACTTCACTGCTGATGGAAAACATTTTCAATAAAAATGTTTTTGTTTTTTTGTTTTTTACAAAGGAATACAATCAAATCTCATGACAGTTGTGTTTTGTGTCTTTTCAGAACAAAATGAACAATACTTTTTCATTTATGTATTTAATTTTTAATATCTATTATACCATTTTTTTCCCCATTCTTAATCACTTGGCTTAGCTTTTGTCTGATGTTTGAGTTAAACTGAGAAACGTTTATGATATTACACCGATAAACTACTATCTTCAAAATGAGTTAGTGATGAATCCCCATCATGCATGAGTCTAATTTTACCCATGATTCATGATGAAGATACAAAGGGTTTAAGTGGTAGATGTCAGTATTTTAAAGATACTATCACAGCTCATGTTTGGATCATATCCTTTCTCTTTCTCCTCCTCTCCTCTCTCATTTGGAGGGTTGCTGGTATTCCTGGTATTGCACCACAATAGTGTCTTGTTCCTGTCTCAGGCCCTCTGGCCTCCTCAGACATACCGTGCATACTTATCAATAGGCCTCTGCCGGCCTCAGCCACACATCTGTCCTCTAGACACACTGTTTAATGATCTCTTACACAAACACACACTGCTCCGTCAAGGAGATTATTTGATCTCATTCCACCATACAGTACATATACACACATGTCACATGTCTAAATATATTTTACATGTATAACTTTACGTGCACATTCCAGAATATCCAGTATTTCTACTGTCCTTGTTGCAGATTTCTTCCCTTACCAAAAATGTCATTGTCTATGTGGGTAGTGTGTGCTGTTATGGTTCCAGGCAAGAGATTCTCTCACACAGTGTGCAGAACAGGGGGAGCTGTCTCAAGGTTATGTTTTCCCAGATCCCACACCACCGTGCAAGCACACACACACACACACACACACACACACACACACATCCTGAAGGGCTTGAAGACTTTGTGACTGTAGTGCAGATTCATTACTCCTCCTCCCACTTTCCAAACCCATTTTCTTCACATAGAGATATGTATTCACTGACACTTTCCCTCCATAGGGAGCTGTGAGTCAATAGCATTGTGCAGTGGAGTCAGGTTATGCAGTACGATATTGTTGATCTCATTTGTCAGTCTACCGAACAAATCGGCTTTTTAAAACATTCTTTTGACTCTAAACTGATTTTTTTAAAGTTACGTTTATGTGCAGGAAGTGTTTAATATTTTATGTGTCCATGCTCTGTGTTTGGTTTCGGTATTTCATTGCATTCCAGTATTTCATTGAATCTTCCCTAAACTGTATTTTTGTGAGGTTCACATGAAAGAAGATCCCAGCATATTCTCCTGTGTTGCATTACTAATGCACTCTCTGAGTTAGAGGTGCAACATGCCTGCAGTATGCGGTTCTGTGAGTAATTGCATTGTGAATGGTGTGTGTTTGTTTGTGTGTGTGTGTGTGTGTGTATGTGTGTGTGTGTGTGTGTGTATGCATGCATGTGTCTTTCTGCAGTCCTGGGGAAGATCCGCAGTGCAGTGGGGAGTGCCCAGCTGCTGATGTCCCAGAAGTTCCAGCAGTTCCGGGAGCTGTGTGAAGAGAATCTGGTATGTGTCACCTCATCCTCTGCATGTTCCCCCAGCCCAGCCCTCCCCCCACACTGACATCATCCTGCACAAATCATCCTGACAGACCAGGCCAGTGCTCATTTACTATGCATCCACTGTAGAGTGTGTATCTCCACACCCTTACTGTCTTTCACATGCAGAAAATAGAACTTGTTGTTTGAGAACTAGGGCTTAACAAACAGAATTTTGAATGCGGATATAAATACATGCATCTTTTTTTAGCTACATCACCCCATATTTATTTGAGTTTTTTTGCGCCTATATTCACCGTGATGTTTTTTCACGCCTAAATAAGATAACCGACATGTTTTTTTGTTGAATTTTTGTCTTCTCAAAAAGGTGGAAAAGCAATTAAGTTTGCAATATATAACAATAAACACTGATTTTGCATTTGAACGAGAGGATTGAGTTATAAAATCATTATTCACCTTTTATAAAACACTTTAAAATTAAACATATTAGTTGTAAATGTTTTAATATATAGTGTTCCTATAGCAGTGGACCAAATTAGTAGCACTAAATAAAGGAGTAGCAGGACCACTTTCATTGTTTACTCCTCTGGGTAGGGCGGAGTCATGATGAAAGTGATATTAAGAAATCAAATCCACTGTTGGCACATTAAACAATACAATACACACACACACACACACACGCATATATTTATAGTACAGGCCCTGTCTTATTGTGTGTGTTATTGTTTGCATTTTTTCCCTACATAAACTGTGGCTTAATACATATTTGACTTTATTTGCAAGCTCATTGTATGATTCTGTGCTCAGGTTCTAACACTGAATCATCAGAAACATCTTTCCAAATACATGCAGCAGTCACAGAAATGATTTGTGTTTGTGTGTCGTCGTGCGTACATGTGTGTATGTGTGACATTCTTGTGTACATTAGAACCCAAATGCACACCCGCGGCCCATCTCCCAGGACCTGGCAGGTTTCTGGGACATGCTCCAGCTGTCTATTGAGAACATTAGCCTGAAGTTTGATGAACTCCACCAACTCAAAGCGAACAACTGGAAACCTCTGACCCCCCCGGAAATTCAGGTGCAGACACACATGGCCATCGTCAAATTCATCTAATCAGGATTTGATTTTTGGAATGCCTTACTAACACGCATGCTTTCTGCTTTTGTTATTGTATATTTTGATAATAACTCCGTAATGATTCATGGGTTAGGTTTGTTGTAGCATGCAGACTTGTGTTGCGTACTTGTCACGTGGCCTGCCTGACGTCACCACTTCTGTGTATCTGTGTTTTGTTCTGTGTTGTTGACAGTGAGCTGCTTTTGAGAAGCCACTCTACCTGCCATGCACCGTTGGGGCCTGTCCACCTCCAATGGTCACTTTTACCTCACGCAATGGCCTCCACCGTGCTCTCTTACCCCACACAAATGGCTGCCACTGTGAACCATAAAGTCATTCAAAACTGCATGCTGTGACGTAACGCCGGCAACGGCTCTAACCGCTCTAACCCTTATGCAGAATGGCTGCATTTGTGTTGCTCCTTACTGTGTTTTTACTGCAGTTTTGCCATTAAAGGACTCGGTGGTCTGTCATTAAGACTATTTGTCATTCCTGTCCAGGAGAGAAGGATGCCCCCTCCTGTGCCAAAGAAGCCCCTGAAGGGCCACCCTCCCCTGGCTAGGGACCGCTCGCTGGAGAGCTCCGAGCGCCAGCGTCTGGAGGCTCGCAAACGCCTGCTAGCTGCCAAACGTGCTGCGTCGGTGCGGCAGAGCTCTGCCACAGAGAGCGCAGACAGTATCGAGATCTATATCCCTGAGGCTCAGACCAGACTATGAGACACATGTACCTAAACAACAAACAAAAAAACAACAACACACTGTCCCATACACACGATAGCACTGGATGGTAAGGCTAGGGTGCTAACACAGTAACATAATCACACTTTTGCAGACGTTCCAGGTCACTGTGACATCTGTCACTATGGAAGTTGTTTGAACAAGAAATGTATATTTACAATATTTATTTATTTATTTATCCACCCCCTTGTCGTTTCCTTCTCCCAGCATTGATGTAGCACTCCCTCTTGTCTTTCTGGACCTCCGCCCATCCCTCACCCAAAGAAGTATGTTATATAAAGCCCTTTTTAAGTGACCTGATTTTACAAAGCAAGCAACGTGTAGCACAGCAGTGAGGCTTCACATTAAGTAGTTTCAGGTGCTGGGGATCAGAGGGAGTATTCATGTACATGTGGAGTGTCAGCATGTATACATGTACACATGCAAACACACACACAGTACATGATGTATATAAGGTCTGATCTGCCAAGAACACATACGTCAAGTCAAACAGGGAGCCCCCACCGGCCCTTCTGACTTCTTTTTTTTTTAATTTCAGATTTTTATCAGTTTCCTTTAATGGGATTCTGAAAATACAAGGTTGAGTCTCGGTTTGTGTAGCTATGGGTCAAATACTAGAACAGACTAGACAAGGAAATTCTAGTGTCACCGGTGGAACAATTCAGCCTCTGTTTGAAAATGGGCCACGTAGGAGAGGTCAGGAGGTCAGAGTCGCTTCTGCAGGTGAAGCAAAATGGCTAATAATCCAAGATTTTAGGGGCCCTGTCAAGAATGCAGTTTTGTGAAAGAATCACTGTTCTAAAATGCCACAAAAACCAATCTGTGTGTGAGCAACAGGAGTATATATGATACAAGTGTTCATTTTTAAAAGTGCTTCCTATTTTTCTAGGTCTGAAGGGTCCTAGAGGTAATTTCTCAATAAGGTAGCAGCATCAACACACTGTAAACGGACGCCCATCTTGTCTCATTTTAAACTGAGCAAAACCTGTTTGTATAAAGAACATCACAACATATTATTATGACATGACATGCATGCTGACACGAGAAAACTGATATTTTTGTCTTTTTCATCACTTTTTTTAGTCCTTTCTCATGTTGTGTTCAAACTCTTTTCGCTGTTACAGAGTAAGCTAAAAATACTGATATTTGGTACGATACAGGTAGTTGTACTATATTTTACTATGTCATTTTTAGACAAGAAAGGTTTATTGACAGTATTGAGACTAAAGGACTGAAAAGGGACTATTTTCTCCTCACTGTGTGTGCACTATCTCTGCCTCCAAATGAAGCAATTATTCGAGGGTCATAAAAAGATTCAATTTCTAATATTTTGTATTCATGTTTAATTTATTGATTAGGAAAACAATGACTGTTTATTGACATTGTGATTATTATTATGCACTGACAACAAGGCCCTTCTACTGTGCTTATGTTTTGTTTCTGTTGGTTCTTTAGCATGACTGGCACCTTTTCTCTTTTCCGTTTCAGTGATCAGCCTTAATTTCTAATATGATAGTCGAGCACAACAGCAGTCTCAGGGGAAGAAGTGTGTGTACGTGTGTGTGTGTGTGTGTGTGTGTGTGTTTGAGAGCTGATTTCATGTGACCGTATGTGATCCATGGCTTTGCCTCTAACTGTGTATATAACCCCCCCGTCATCAGGACAGGCCATGATTTTAAATAAGGGACGTAGTATCCACGCCACTTTTTTTGAATGATGTTTCTGTTGAACATTGGCTTCAATGTAACAAAGTATTTTCTGTCAGCTGCTTGAATGTGGAGACAATCTAGAGCCAGTTTACGTCACGTCATGGTTTCAAGTACCAGAAGAGCGGGACGTTTTTTGCGATCCAGTTCTTTGTGTTGACAAAGTTTTGTGCCATTGGATAAGTTTAGGTAAATATATATTCCTCATAATGGTCCCTACTGAAAGGATACCAGATGTTTTTATTTAGAGAAATTTGTTTGTGAAGGAATTCCAGTGATGAAGTAACCATAAAGTATGTCCTTTAGTTATGGTATGAATTTTAGAAAGGGTGCATACGAGTAACAATAGTTTAAACTCAAATGCCATTTTATGTAGATGGACATTTTAGTATTTTTCACACTAAAAACTTGTATTTGAATTGAATTGTCTGTCAAATGATTAACTTATTATTTATGTTTATTATATTAACATATCAATATAATACTCCTTGTATAGCAGGGAGTTAGAAACCAGAATGTTGGATTGTGGTTAAATGCTAAACTCAAAAGACACTTCAGCAATCCTGGCAATTCTGAAGCTTGTGATGTAGTCATATTAAGAGAAAAAATAAATAAATATTTGTATATAAATGAATGTTTCCCTATGTAAATGTAAACTAAAAACCCAATCAAATAACATATTAAGCAGATATACATTTTGTAAGTAATGTTATTACACTGTTGATGTTATGGCACGTGTATGAGCTCTTATCAGCATTAAAAATATCATTGCCATAATTTTGTTCTGCTCATTTCTTTCCCGTCTCCACATGTGTTTTCAATTGGAATATAATTAAACAGATTACAAGGCCAGCTTGGTGTGCTTTCAGGGCATTTCCCCTCCACAGGGGCGGGTCCCCATAATTAGACAGCACTTTTGGCCTTGGCTTAGCCTCGACACTCCTGTACACGGAGCTTCTGGTGATTCGTCATTCACTCATCAGTCATGCTGAAGTCGAGGCATGCTGACCTCAGTGACCGGAGTTCAGGACCGGAGAGGAGGGGGGCTTAAAATGGGGTGGGGGGGTTGCAGGGAAATGGGCGCAGTCTTTGTCAGACCTGGTCTTATGTCAGTCTACGCTACCATGGTGGGCTACGACTGCCTGATATGTGCCTGGAGGTCTGTTTAAACCCATATTGGTAATTACATCCTCCATATTGGGGCTGAACACCTCCAAGGGAGCTGTCACTTTTGACAGGCGACGAGGAACAAAAGGTGAACAATTTAGGATGCAATCTAAACATTTGTTAATGACTAGCGGGGGCAGGACTGTGTAAGTGGACAGGATATGAGCTTTAATAAAACAAGTCAACCACATCCTGTCTGATCAGAAAAATACACTGAGCTTCAGAGGAAAGCATATATGTTAGACATGAAAGGAAGGCTTTCTTAACCAATAAAGACAACAAATCCTATTGAGGCCAATAGAAGGGTTTAGTATTTTAATGGGACCAGAAGAGAACAGCTGTCCTTCCAGCCTGGAACGGGCCAGGATACTTGGTTGTAAACTGCCTTACATTGAGTCTATTGAGACACGGGTACACGTAAAACCCCACTGGCAAGAAACTGTTGACGTCTGCTGTTTACCCGTGTTAATTTATGCAGGATTATGCTAATTGGCAGGAGCTGTTGTAAACCTCTCACACACAGGAATGTCTCTGAAAGCCTGTGGAAAGATATGAACGCCTCTATTTCTGTCCTCCTTCACGCCCTGCTTTTATTTACTGAACGGTTTGGCACTTACCCCTCAGATAAATCTTTTAAGTTCAGTAAGACAACATACATAACTGAATGTTAGGGTGAAACCCTCTGTTTAAAAGGGAAAATACCAAACGGTCGATTCTGAGATGTAGAAAAACAAAACTTTATTTGAATCCCATGTGACCCCTATTTGCCACAAACATTGCACAGTATGAAACGAAATCACATCATTGGGCATCATGTCACATTAACTATACACATGGTCCTATTATACATGAAAATGCTTTTTGGTGATTTCAAATTGCTGTCTTTGTCAGGTTATAAAAAAACAGCAAATGCAGAAAAGACATCTGTAGTGTTTAGTTTTCCAGTCCACTGGCCATTGTTTTTTTTTTTTCTCCGCTGAGTGATGGGATGAAGGCTCAGACTACGAACCTGCTACATTGGTCATCTGAAATATCCCTCGGTGGGTAAAAAAAAAAAAAAACCAATAAGTAAAAGTAAAAAAAAAAAAAAACGTATAGAGGTTTTTATCTTTTAAAACAGCTAAAAGTAAATTACAAAATCAAAACTATACTCATGAAACACATTACATTTTCTACAGTAGTGAATAAGTTTGTCATAGATGCCAAGAGCAAAGTATGTTTAAGACACTGAGATGACCTTCCTCTGCCTTAGTGTGCAAACAGATGAGGCAGACCAATCATGAACTGATCTCTGAAATGTAGAGCGGCAAACGTGTGTGTGTGTGTGATAGACCAATCACATTTATTGGTCTCATAGTGAAAGCGGCTGATTCTAGTTCTTGCTTTGCTCTGTAAAATGATATACAGTATAATGGAAAGACATAAGACAGGCAGCATTTCTCTGATAACATTTTTGGTCCCTGTGCAAATAAGATACACATGTAGATACATACGCATGTATATGAAATGAATAAACAACTTACAGCCAAGGCACCTCGATACAGTTTTTTTTTTTTCAATAAAAAACATCCTCATCAATTTGATTGGTATACCAAAAATAGAAATGATCAGGCTTTCATGTGGATTTGTTCTGTTGCGTGCAGAAATGTCACTGAACTCAGAGGAGTTCCATAGTCGAGACACAAAGTCAGTCTCTATTCCCTCCTCGTCTTCTGTCAGTCTCTCATTTAAGAGACCAGCTGTTTGGCTTGCAGCTCCATTTCTGCAGCCCGTTTGAGAGCCACGTCCACCAGGAGCTGAAAGCCACTGAAGTCTTGTGTGAGGTCTGGAGGAGTGGGGGGAGGGGTGTTGAAGAGCCCACTGCGGGGGCTCAGGTTGCCCTCCATAGCGGTGCTGCTGAGGATGGTGGCAGTGTTGGCAGGGAGCGGCCCTTCATCCCGGCACCGCAGCAGCGCCTGAGCCTGCACCGTCTGCAGCAGTTCGGCCGCCCTGTCAGAGTTCACTCCAGGCACAGTGGGGCTGGAGGCTGTGGGGCTGGCCTGCATCGCTGTGGAGACAGTGGTGTGACAGATGACAGACGGGCGGGTGGGCAGGAGCACCGGAGAGGGGGACGTGGAGGTTGGAGAGGGTGCAGAAGGGGACACGGCCTTCCTCAGGACACTGGCAGGTTCGAAGCTGGAGGGGTGGAGAACGCGTTTGTCGTAGCTCTCATCTGTAGCAGCTGCAGGACTGCTGTGTTTTGGGGACTGGGAACTGTCAGAAAACCCGTCCCCAGCTTTGCTTCCTTTCCGGGATATGGTGAACTGGTTGGGGTCTTTGCCATCTTTCCTCAGCATCTCCGGAAGGAGTCGCCGTCGTGCGTTAATGAACCAGTTGCACACCTGGAAGAGGGAACAACAAAAAGTACATGCTGTGAGAAAACCACAATGCATGGCTCACTTCTGTTGTGAAAGACAAAAATCTGCAGGTACACTTATCTCCAGGTGTGCTTTGCACCTGTCTTTTCAACAGAGAATTAAAAAATAAAAAAAAAGGTAAACAGCCGCTCCCACACAGAGCTCACACCACACTCTGCATATTTCACACCGTTACCTCTACATTCACAACCTACAAATTAACTTCAAGGACTCAAACAACAAACACAATAATAACAGTGAAAAGGTTTCGTTTGAATATTTTAAACAAAAAGGTAATCTTCTTTGTTATTGCCGTAATCACAGTCGTGTCTTTTCTTTTTCCCTCCCTCCTCCAGGCTAGTCGTAACTGGCTCAGGGAGGCTTGTAGCTCTATGTAAATGACTCTGCATTGTTCCCAGACAGCTGGGATGGAGAGACGCTGGAGGGAGGGAAATTCCTGTCCAAACGCCTCAGCCAAGCCCACAGAACACAGCGAGTGAGTTTACTCACGGCTGTCTCATAGACTTTAAAGTTTCAACATCAAGCTGCTTTGGATGACCTTCAATTCACTGTTTATGTGTCATGTTTTGTTTGTGATCTAGACAGGAAATGATTCAGTCAAGCTGCCACTTGCTTCCTCTTGACTTTTGCACTGGTCTATTTACATAGAGATTGTTTATTGTCGAGAAAGGCATATGACGTGTTTTTTTTTTTCCTGTCACATCTGAGTCCGTACCTGCAGTGTGGACAGCTGAGTCTGCTTGGAGAGGAGGGCTTTCTCCTGCTCAGAGGGGTATGCGTTGTAGCGGTGCTCGTACAGCCAGTCCCTGAGGATCTGAACAGACTCTTTAGGCAGATTCCCCCTGCGCTTTCTCTTCCCGTTGCTCCCTGTGCTGGACGACAGATCCAGGGGGGCATCCACGCTGTCCTCATCGTCCGTCTCACTCCCCGACAACATCATCAGACCTGCGCAAGCCAGCGAGAAAAATACCGCATGAGAATGAGACAATAAAGAATATATATCCTCTTATGTCAGCCACCCTGTTGTCAAAGGCTCAGCCGCTCTGCCGCAGCCGTTTACCAAGCACAAGCTGTCGGGAGGCAGCTGATGTGTCAGAAGCAAGCTGTCAAGTTCAGCCATGTGATTCATATAAGGAGCGGAGGGAGGGTGTGAGCTGGAGGAGGAGGAGGGAGAGAGGAAGGGATGGGGAGGAGTGGAAGGGGAGTGAGAGGGAGGGAGGGAGGGAGGGAGGAGGGGGAACGTCACAAAGGCTGGTCTGATGCTGTGTCAGTTATAAAACCTGCCTCGACAAATACAGGCCAAGTCTATAGCACAGACCGAGCACACCTTACATGCTTGAATAAGTAAAGTACACCAGGCTGACCACCAAAAACAATCACTGTACAAAGGAGGGGTTTATGTTGTGGAGAGCGGGAACAGTGTGTTTGCAAAGATTATAGAGTTGCACTTTTTCAGTTTGCTTTTTATTTTTTTAAATACTAAAGGCACGTCTAATCCAAGTCAATCATGACCACACATGATTTGAGGCTTTGAGTCACTAAAATGGAAAATATATCTGCTCATGTACTGTTTCCAAAACTCCTTAACTGGTGATATTTTACAGTGAAATGCAGTTTTTAGCAAATTAGTACAAGTTACATAAAAGTGAGGAGTGAATGTTCTTAATTAGTGCTGGTCCATGATGTGACGTTCAGTGTTTGTAGGTGAATAGTGAGCATACAGGTAGAAAAGATCAGGGAGAATTAAAGCCTGTGTAAGTGTGTGTGCTCAGGGCAAACTGGTGGGAAACGAATAAGAAAGTTCCTAAGTCTGAGCGGCCAACAGGATGAGGTAATTACGTAGGCTGAAGAGGGGAAAGGGGGAGGGGAGACCTGTTGCAAATCAGCGTCTCCAGACTAAACAAAAGAATCTAGGGCTGCGTGCTTCTTTGTATGCAATTCAAAAGTTTCTACACGCAAATACAGACTTCACTATTAACTATAGTCGCACCAAAATATCTCCTTGTGACAGGGTGGACGGGGAATAGTGTTTAGAGCCGACAAAGGCGCTATTTTTCTGAGTTTCAACAACTTGTAAGGGGGTTTCTATTGTGTGTGCGCGCAGTACCACGAGGTCCATGAATGTAACACGGCAAACAGCAACTTCCCACAATGAGGTCAGGATGAACATTAGCCTATATGTGGATTTAGAGCCTATTCCCTACAACAGGGAACGTTTCTATCGCTTATATAACACCGAAAGACACAAAACACCGAAATTTAGCGTGTGTTCATTTACATATATAACACTCTTTGGGTCTCTACAGTCGCCAAAACTTTACCTTGAATCTCTACTTGTTTTAACGTCGACGCAAATGTAGCCTTCGATACTTTTGCCCCGAACTACGATTAAAGCAACGTTTGTGTCAGTTTTGACGTTTTTGGGAGGGGGTTTGGAGGTGAAAAGTTGCCCCGCGAGAGGGAAAACAACACATATGGCGACACAGATAGGAGTATACGGGTCAAAACTCAATAAAAATAAGACATTTTAGTTGTCCCAGACCAAGCAAACATAGCTTTATCGACTTTTGACATCGCGCCAGCACATGGCAGAAAAGCCCCCTGTCATGTCTGGAAAGGAAACAATAGACTGCATGGTTTGCATATGAGGGAAATCGCTCTGTTAATCGTTCTCTTCTCTTGTCTCTCCAAATAAAACTACTCATGTTTGGGTTTTTACTCCAAAAAAATAAAAATAAAAAATAAGCCAGCCTACCTTTTTTCGTCTTCATATCCGCGTAATAATGCCCACTTTTCCTCGTCAAGGGTCGGCGCAGACCGTGTTGTGTTCTAATGCAGTGTTTTTCCTCTTTTCTCCAGATATCCACAGCGTGTATCCGAATACTCCAAAATCCTTATTCATCAAAAAAAAAATCCGCTCTTTCTCCTCTTCTTGAATTGTTTTTTTCCTCTCCTTTCCCCTCTCTCGGGTCGTCCTTGTTTGCAGACTTGAGGGGGGTTACCTGAGATCTCTGCGTCTCTTCGGCTCAAAGCCCTTTTCTCATTGACTGTGTGTTTGATCCTGAAACTGGGTGACAGCTATCTTTGACAGCTGCGTGACTCAACGCACAGAGATCCTCCCACCGTGGAGGGCAGAGGAAAAATCTCTGACATCAGCATGGCTTGTTCCACTGACATGGATACAGTCTCATCGAGGTTTGAGTGCTGCAGACCCCCCCACCCCACACACACGCACACCTCCACACCCCCTAAATAACAATGACAAATAAACACCAGCACCTCTGTTATGAAATGTTCGCGCACATAAAGGTGTTCGTTGCGGCGGCGCGCGCGGAATGACAATAAACAGCGGGCTGCTGGAGGACTGCGGACCTCGTGGTTATAAGGCGGATACAAACAACCCCAACCAAAAAAAAAAAAAAAAAAAAAATATCAACACTGTATGGCTACGGGCTAGATTTTATTTCTGGTGCATCGACTTTTGATGTGTGATGAAGTTAACCCCCGTTTAATCGTATTATCCTTCATTTTACTGATCTGCACGCGCGCATAGTTCCCTGTTGCTCTGCGTGTTTTTAAGCTTTTACTGTTTTTTTTTTGTTTTTGTTTTTGTTTAGGTTAGTATCGCAACAATACAACCAAAAACACACACCTTCCCCATGTAATTCACTCATGCGTTGCTTGTTGCATTCCCATATCACCATTCTACAGATGCTCACTCTGTTGCAGCCCTCTGTAATATCTTTAAAAAAAAAAAAAAAGTACATTCATTAAATGCCCCACAGTCTCATATGTAATCCTATCTGCAAAATGGATGTTTCTAGGTGATATTGCGACAACCTTGTGCCAGCTGGGGGGTTAGTGCACCAGTACAGGTTACTAAAGACAAGAGGATGGTGAAGGAAACGATCAATGCCTTCATTTGTATGCAGTGCACAACCTTGCGACAGCTGCTGTAGCATGGACTCTTTGCATTCATTTGTTCCAGACAGACATTTGGGTTCTCTGTCTAAAGCTAAATGTCGCCTCCGTGTGTGTACTGCTGGTACTTTATTTGTTTACAATGTCGTTTGTGCGTGTGAGGTGTTCGGATTCCCTCTGCTGGCTGGTGTAAGTAAACGCACCACGGTATCAACGCCAAAGTAAAATACAATTAATTAAATGGATAAAAGTTCTTTAACTTACATTACAATATAACTATGTCACTGGTGATATTGGACTTGGCTACAAAGAAATGCCAAATCTCATAATATAATTTTGCATTGTAGTAATTATGCGCCGAGCTTATTTATTTCATCTTCAGTGTTAATTTTGTTTATACTGTCATCTTCACTTACAAAATACTTTGTTAAGTTTTACTTAAAATTTTCATTATCTCCAAGTCTACCTCTTTTAAATGTTATAATTTACATTTAGGTTACATAAATCATATAAGAATTATTAAAGTTGACATGAATGTGTCAATTATTTAGTGTCAATAGTTTTCTTTGTGTTACCTTAGTTGCTATAGTTTTATTTTTAATCATTTAATTGTTACTTATTTATGATTCGTTATCATTTCCTTGTCATTTCAAGTATTTCAGTTATATTGTAATTATTTGGTCCTGTATAAACCTAATAGGCTTCTCCCTTCTCCTGCACAGTGTTTTTTTTATTTAATTTACTTCACTTTTGTACTTTGTATTTCATGCAAAATCAATAAATAAATCAAAAAGAAAGTTATAGCTATGACCTTTGTCTATATACTTTATCATTTTATGATCAGTATAGAGTATTTAGATTTAATAGACATTCCCCTCCTGAAAAAACGACAAGAAAAGTCAAAATGCTTTACGATAGATTCTGTAAAATCTGCAAACATCAAAAACATCTGTCACAACATAGCAGGGCTTAAATGTTTGCCCATCATATATATAACTTTCTGTTTTAATGCATA
>JAPSES010000115.1:6766101-6776257 GCA_029822895.1 Maxillicosta whitleyi
AAATGTGGCAGTAATATTATGGGGTGTCAGTCACAATATGTGGGTGAACTGTGCTGCTTGGAGGAGGTTTGTGCTCTCTCTCTTTCTAGATTTAACAATCTTGTCAACTGAAATTGTCTTTATGCGTGGACAGATATTTCACTGGTTTTGAGTACCATTTTTGTCAGATTTAGTGTCTTTATTTTGCTTTTACATCTCTTTTTTTTGCAGCGTGGGAATCTGAAGTCATATCTGTGTTTTTTACGTGTCAACCTGCTGCGCGTCTGCTAACATACAGTGTTTCTGTCTGGCGTGCGTTTCTCTAGAGCATGTTCTGTACCTTGAGAAACTGATTCAGCGGCTGATATTGAGTGAATGTTACAGTCAGTAATGACTCATGATATGGTTGGGAGGGAGCGCTGAGATGGAATGTAGGAAAGAAACAACCAACCCCTGAGGGCTTGGAAAACATGCTCAACCTTAATCCTCAGCAGAGAGGTACACAGCCCACCCCCCCACCCCCCATAGCTTCCCAAATCCCCCGTCAGCCCTGCATAAACTTGGCCCTTTGTGTTTATCCAAGAGGCAGTCACTGGTTACAATTAAACCATAAGTCTGTGAATGAGGCGGTCTGAGATTAAATACCTTCATTCTCATTCATATCCTTTCCACATTTTCTCTCCCATTTGACCGAACGTCTGTAAAGTTGTGACACAAATATCAGAGTGAATGAACCCAGTGTACATTGGCTCCAGCTTTTAACCTCTGCCCCCAGTTTAATAATAACCCTCTGCCTAAAAAGTCACTTAATTAGAGAAATACCACAGAGGCTCTCAGACAACCCTTGCTGAGCCCACCACCCCTCTTTAATGTGTCCATCAGCCCCTCCCCCACACACGTATGGACCGTAAGCAGCTATAGCGAGGTTTGTGGGATTTTCTACCCCACCATATTTCCATAACCACCCATCCCACAGCTTAAACCTCTCAGTCTCAAAATGCCTACTCCCTGCCTGAAACTTGGATAAAAGTCGCCTCTTTGGCACCCGGCGCTACGCGGTGCTAGCTGCTTGAACAGCTGCGGGTGGCACTTTTGTCATTTAAGACCTTTTTTTGTTGGAGCCAATTTCAACTTATCAGATAATCATCTTTCACAAGTTGGAATATTTGCGGTACGTTGTTTTCCACTCTTAGTTTGAAGTGCAAATTGACGCCATAACCAGATAGTATGTTGACATGGGGTTTGTTATCCGATACGTAGACATGCTTTATGATTTAAATCACATGGCTTAATTAGGAAACTCAAATTATATCCATTCCTAAATGCTATGTTATTTAGATCCTTTGAACCAACTTGTATTTGTCCTTCGTACAGTCAGAACGGGCTTACAGTCTGGGAGGCATCCAGTCTACAGAGGGCTTTCATTTACTCACAGCACGCACACACACACACACACACACACATAACCACTTTACTCACTGAAACCTATATGCATCGCCTCAGAGTCTGTGCTTTTTCATGGTTGGCCCTATTTAGCTTTGACGTAATCCGGAGTTGTACGATCGCGTAAACATAGTAAAACTCGTCCAAACTGGTGACGCACAACTATAATCTGACACAATTCGAATATTTAATCTCATGCTAATGTTTCTATCTTCTTCACTTTTTCTCTCCTTTCAAAAAATCCGTCAGACACGCGGCGGTACCCATGAGGTTCTTAGTCCTCAGATTTTGTCGGTGAACAGTTCATTGGGAAAGTATGTAGGTCAATCTGCTTTCCTCTTTATCTAAAGCCATTCAGTTATGTGGCAATATGATTAAAATTTCATATCTATATGATCAGTTGATGTCTGTCATCTTGTTTAAAGGGCTTAGTAGTCTAAAAGGCAATCAAGGGGACGGGGTGGGGGGAATTGCTGAGATCTTGTAGCGCGTGTCTGAGTGCGTTTTTATCTGTAAATATCTCTGTAGACCTCATATGTGTCGGTCCAAACAGAACAGGGAATAAAACATAAAATAGTGAATTCTGCTTTTCTGAGCTGTGACTCTTGGGGTGTATGATATCTGAACGGCACAGTGTGGTTCACAGACAGAAACTGTGCCAAACTAAGCCAGTGGTCCGGTCCCTGTGGTTTGTTGCTCTTTTATAACGTGTTGCCTGGACACGGTTGATCCTTTGCTCACTGTAATCCATTTTCTGCTGTTTAGTCAGTAAGCACGCAATGGCGTCCCTGTGCGTTCTATCACATGCTGGTTTTTGCGTCCTGCAGTATTTTACATAAGTGTCACAGGCTGGCAGCTCAAAATGGGGTGGCATGTCAAATGACCTGTCTGCAAAGTTAATCAATCAGGCAATTTTACGGGATTGTGGTTGACTTTCCTGGGTCAGCAGAAATGTGTTTGCACTGCTTTTGATGTTTGGTTCATGGGTTTTGCCCTTTCCGTGCACCATCAGGACTGATTCATTCTTTATTGTGCTTGTTTGGCGATGATCACAGTGCAGTCCAGAGGAAATATCTGTGGGTCAGACAATTGTTCCAAGCACTTTGTCAAACAGAGAGAGGGAATGTTTTTTCTTCATGAGACAAGCTGAATGTTTCTGAGGTTGAAAAGTGAATATGTAAGGGAGGGGGAGGGAGGGGGGGGGGTTCAGGAAAGAAGTGTCTGAAAGCTGTGATCTCCCTTTTTTTGGTGTTTCTCTCCCGGCCAACTTCTCCTCTCTTTTTTTTTTCGTACACACAGCTGATGGCTTCAATGCAGCAGATCAGAACAGCTCCAGTGTGTGTCTGTTACACACACACACACACACACACACACACACACACACACTGACACACGCTGTAACGCTCCCCTCCGTTGCGCTCTTTAATTCTCTGTAAATTCCACCAGTGAGTGAAGGCTTTGGTGTGTTGTGGTACGGTGTGTGTGCATTCCTGCCTCTGGTATAGCCTGACCATCTCGGCACATGTGAGGAGCGCAGACGGACCAGAAACGGACAGAAAAACAAAAAGATGAAGGCAAAGAGAAGAGTGGGAAAATAGGACGAGGGAAAGCCGGTGATTGTATGAGAGTACGGCTCTACTGATGACGTGAAGCGGCGCACACATCTGGAACAGCTTGAGCAGCTGCACCTGAAGAAGAGGGCTCCTCTGCAAAGCCTCTGCCGGCACTTTCTCCTTCTCCCTCGTGCTCTTTTTTTTTCTCTTGCAGTCTCTAAATCTTTTTCTCTCTGGTCTCCGCCTGCTGGAATGGTTACCCGCTGAGCATCAGCAAAGAAGAGCGAGTGAAACGAAGCGAAAAAGAAGAAGAGGGAGAAGGCACAAGAGGACAGTAACACGGGGAAGAATTACTAGGCATGAGGCAGGAGAGACAAGTTGACAACCACATTATGAGTGGAAGTAAAGAAGAGAAGGAGCACAAGTAATTTATAAAAAAAAAGAACACGGGAGGGAGGAGTGGAAGAGAAACAGAGGTGAAGGGATTAAAAAGCCGGAATGTGCTGACACTGGAGACCTAAGTTTATCTGCGTTTGGCACAGTAAGTCCTGTCACTCCACAGGTTTATACACACACACACACACACACACACACACACACACACACACACACAAACACACACTTACCTGCTTACAAACACCTACTGTTTGTTTTGGAGGATGATCCCACGAGGCCACGCCAGGAGAAGAGAACATCATCCAAGGAGCTATTAACCCCTCTCCTCCTCACCCTCAGCTTGCCTCCCATCCAACTTCCCATAAGTGCCCTCCCTCCCTCCCTCCCTCCCTCTCTCTGGCCCTTGCAACCTACCTGCACCAGTCACAACACGCTGGAGCTGGAGAGTCACACACACACACTCAGATTCTCTGAGAGGTGAGCCGTCCTGGATTGCCCACGGGACACAGCTGCAGTCACACTGGCTGAGAGAGACTGAGAGGTTCAGTGATCCGCTGACCCACAGGATGTCCAAAGCCTCCAGGCTGGCCAGGCCCCCCTCAGCAGGGGCCGGATCCAAGCTGCCCTCCCCCAGGAAGGAATGCCCTGGCACAACTGGTCGATCCCGGGTGCTAAGTGTGGGGGAAAAGCTAATGAGGGCAGGTAGCGACGGTATCCTGACAAGACAGAAGTCTTTAACTGTGGCCGTGTCACGGGACAAAGCGCAAAGCAATAACCACGCCGAGACCCAGGCCTCCAGCCAGAACCCAGGTGAGAAGAGCCAGGACGCAGAGATGGTCCTCCCCAAGAGCAAGATCAGCCCACCGAAAACCTCCAGTCAGCAGCCAGGCTCTGTGCACAGTAAGTAATGGACAAACCACTGTAGTTTAGACATCAGCACACATTAGTCTGGGCTCATCCTCTTTGTCTGCTGTTAAGTGTTATCTTTTCACAACACAAACTCTGATTTACAGTCAGTTCAATAGCTTTAAAGTGTATGTCCACATTTATTTGGACTTGAATGCAAATGATCATGATTATTTGCAAAATTTCTGCTTGTTAATTGTGAATTAAAATGTTTTGTTTTGTTTTTTTGTTGAATGTTTGAGGTTGTGTAATGCATGCATCACTCAGAATTGTTTTGGCTATGTTTGCTTAGTTTAGTACACAGGGGATCTGGTGATTATTTTGCTTCCTCTGCTACTTCGTTGTCTTGTCTACTGTACAGATTAGGACTCGTTGACCTCTTTCTTCCTCCATGGGAAAGGAAAAGATGCTCTAGTTGGGCAAATTTAACCAACAAATAGTACCAAAGTCACAATGAGGAACACGAATCTAAAGTCTTTAGTGTGGATGGAGCGGACAGGAATGACCTGGATGTCTGTGACAGTCCCACTGCCTCTGTCTCTGTGGGGTGCAGATTAAGAACTGGGGGTGTAGAGGTTGAGGAAAGTGGTCTTATCATTCCCTTTGGCCTTCTCACCAGATTCCCAACTCTGCAGGATGGCAGCTTTCATGCTTTTGTCAGGTCACAGTCATCTCACACTCTGAGAGGCAACTTGAATACGATTGTGTGAAATTTCATATGCTCTATGGATATACTGTTAGTAGTTTGATTGACAGACAGTCCCCCCCCCCCCACACACACACACACACACACACAAGTTAAAATGTTTCTAGTCACTTACAGTTGAATCACACTTGACTGTTCAGCTTGTATTCAAAGGCAGCAGTCAGGAAGTGTGTGTGTGTGTGTGTGTGTGTGTTTGTGGGGGGGGGGGTTAAGTGCGGGGTTGACGTAGATGTAGACAACGGTTTTGAGGCAAGTGAGAGAATGACAGAAAGAGGTCAGGAATGCGAGCAGGGCATGCTGGGAAATCAACAGGTCTCGAGCTGTGCCTGTGTTTGAATCCCTCCTCCAGTAAAGACAGGTTAGGGGTTATAAGAGGGCAGGTTTGTACTGGAAACCAGATGTTCTTGTCTCTGCAGCTTCCAGTCTCTTCTTGGTAAAAAAAAAAAGTGGTCTTTCTCTTGAGTTCACTTCCTGTCTCCAGGGTTGGGGTCAGTTCATTTATTCTAACATAATTCAATTGTTTAGTTATTAAAATATCTGAAAAGTCGACCCTTTTTTGGACTGGATAACAAACAGGAAGTGTTCTTTTTGAGGCTGTGGAAAGTGACATAACCCCTATTTTTGCGTTGGATATTTCTGTCTTCGCTTCTTGTCTTCTCCCAGTTCTCACGTCCTCCCTCGCTAATCTCTTTTCTTTTGCTCACTTTCTCCTCTCTTTGTCTTACGTCTTTCCAACACCCTCTCAACTTTTGTTTTTTCGGCTGCATCTCTCTACTTTGCACGTCTTCTTTTCATTCGTGTTTTGACAGCGGCTGAATCACTTATTGAAATATGCCACCCTCGCCCTAACACACACACACTCACGTAGAAACACACAAGGCTATCAAAAGGAATAATTCAGCAGTGTGTTTTCTCTGCATTTTGCTTATGTCCTTGTGGGCCTTTTCTATTGTGCTTTTGTCTTCAGAGACAGAAAGAACTTAGTATATTACTACTTATCGACAGTAACTTTCAAGATCCACATCGTAAAGGCCAACTCCCGCAGTCCGCTGCAACAGAGACTCCCTAGAAACTAGTTGTACAGTAGATTGGTCCCTCAGTGCTTTGATATTGCAAGCATGTCTTTGCCTTCTTGGAGCCATATACTGTTTAAGTGTTTGGATCTTAAATAGGCCAAC
The DNA here is from genome assembly GCA_029822895.1 of Maxillicosta whitleyi. Classification (NCBI taxonomy): domain Eukaryota; kingdom Metazoa; phylum Chordata; class Actinopteri; order Perciformes; family Neosebastidae; genus Maxillicosta; species Maxillicosta whitleyi. Next base: position 6,772,263 of record JAPSES010000115.1, read on the forward strand.
ACAATTAAACACTCTTTCAATGGAACTTAATGGGAAGCTCATAATATTCCCTTTCCATTTATGACTTGTATACAAGTAAAGCTGTTTAATTAAATGGCGGATCAGACTTTTCCAGGTCTCCATCATATAGAAACCTAAACCAAACTTAATGGCATTTACAGGGCATGACGGCAGCTAAAGCACAGGCCCACAGGGTCGGACAGAACCGATGCACAGAGCACTGGCAGACAATAAGTGCATATGACAGGTGACATTTCCACTGTGTGAAAGCTTCACTGCTGACTGCTGCTCGCCAAAGGGCCCAATTTCAGTCTGAAAGTGGCAGCTTCCACTGAAAGCAAAAATCCGTTTGACATTTTCTGTCCAGAGAGGGTATAATACGGGTCTCAAGTACAGGTTCAAGTTCAGTTTTCTACAGATACTGCATGACACTGCATCAAAGCTCTGCAACATTTTAGTGGATGTACATGCAGTTTGTGTTGTGGGCGGTCACTTTTTCTGGTGTTATTATGTTGTGGTTTGGCAGTTAAGCCAATTTTGTTTGTTTTTTTCTCATCACAGGACATGCCTCATTAACCCATAACCATTCTTAAGTGAGTCACCATTTATTATAATATTATCCTTTGTATTTTGCAATTTTTTTTTGTGAAAATCAAACATTTTCCTATATTTAATTGACTGATCATGTATAAGTGCATAAAAGTTCAGATTAAAGTTGAAGGTTATTATATCAGAAACAGGGAAAACTGAAGACAAAGTGACCTTTTCAGTAAAATCTATCATTAACTGAACATAATCCAAGTGTTTCCATCCACTGTCATTGATCCAACTCCATGGGATTTACTGGTGAATCAATGCTGTAGAAGATGACGGTGTTTCCATGTTCACTGAACCATGAAAAGATGACAAACTGTATTTTATACCAATTATTTACATGGATTGATAGCATTATTGGATCAACGGGTATTTAACAGTTTATTTCAATAGTTGGTTTAGGTTGTCAGTGTGTGTTTGGGTCTTTATGGGTTAAATTTAATGAGTCGGCAAGGTTCCCTCCCCTCCCACTCAGTATTCAATTATGTCATACCCCTTTCATTCCTGAAGAAAGACCCACAAAATCTGTCTTTTGTCTTAGAGAGGTAGAGTTGGTATTCATTCCTCTATCAAGTAATAGTCATGAGTATTTTCTTGCTCCAATTGACAGCGATAGGAAAGGTTATGATTATTCAGCCCTTTTTCAATATAATTTTATGATGCATATTATATTATTATATATTATCAGTGCAATTCATGTGCTTTCAAGCCACTAAAAGATATAAAGTTGTAACTACCTAACATGATGCTTCCTGCTCATCCCTGTTTTGTGACACTGAATGCCAAAAACAACAAAACAGAGCCAAACGTCTGAAATGGCAATGTGAAAGAAGACACTTTTTTTTTTTTTTTTTTTTTTTTAGTGGATTTATTATTAAACTAATAAAACAAACAAACAAACAAAAAACAATATAGCAAATGCAGCAAACTAAAGGTGCTGCTGGAGAGGGCATGAACAACTGGAAAAAGACAAAAATGTATGTATGTACATATGCTGACACGTGTTGGTGTGGTTTTTACTGGATAGAGCCTTTTTGTTTTTTTGCCTTTTTCCAATTATTTACACTAATGTTTGGTGTAAAAACAGATTTAATAGATAAAGACCCAAGCATTCACTAATATAAATACCCCTTGATCCATTAATCTTATCAATACATGTCAATAATTGGTGTAAAATACAGTTTATCACCTTTTCATGGTAGATATGTATCAGATATGACCCATTTGGACGTTCAGAGGCTCCGTGGTTACCATGGAAACACCGTCATCTTCTACAGCATTGATTCACCAGTAAAACCAAGGCAGTTGGATCAATGACAGTGGGTGCACACACTTGTTTTAATGTTCAGTTAATTATATATTTTATTTAAAAGTGACTTTTTGTTCAGTTTTAAACTTTTCAATTTAGTCTGAGCATTTAATGAACATTGGCGTGATCATTAAATATAAAGACTAAATGATTTACACTGAAAAAACTCCAAATAAAGAGGATAATATTAGAAAAAGTCACTAAAGAAAGGTTAAATATAAGAAAAACATTCATTTGGAAACTAAGACTAAAGTACCGGTGAGTTTTTATAGTAGGGTTAGATCTTAACTTTTTTCTGCATTAGCCACCCGGGCTAGTAGCTTGCAAAATGCACTAGCCCGCAGAATGTTGCACTAGCCCATTACTTGAAACCCATCCCCTGTGACAATTTTAGAAGTTTTAATACTAAAGTTATAACAATTATCAAGTTGAAAAAAAAAAAAAACCCAATGCTCCCACTTTCAAGTTTGGTGTAATGAAACCATTATTTTATTGATTCCATTATGGTTCTCATACATGAGCTTTGTGTTTAAATTAGTGATGGTAACAGTTTGACTTTGAAGTAGAACACAGGTAACTTAAGTAGACTAGTTGTAACATCAGAAAATGGACAGAACTGAAATCATTCAATAGTCTGAAACTAGAAAAAACATGACACATTCTTATAAACAGACTAGAATTGACATCATGCACTTAGTTGTTTTGCCAGTGAACTAGAATAGAATGTGACAAATTCTTATGCAAGTAAATGTTCATACAAAAATAAATATTCCTCAGTAGTGCTGCAAACATGACAAACCTATGACACATATATCATAATAATGTCAAGGTAACAATCACAACTGAGATCGAATGGTAAAAAGTTTTGCACTAGCCAACACGGGCTAGCGGGCTAGTGCTAAGAGCTAACCCTGTATGGGTTTTTCTGTTATTTCGTGTACAAGGGTATTCTGTTGGACAAAAGGGAAGAAGAAAAAAACTAAGTAATAGACATGAGCATCTGAGAGGTTAAAGTCTGGGGAGGCTTCACCTGATAATGAACTAACCTCTGTCTTGCCCCCCTATCAATCTTTGCTATCAGTAAACCTCAGAGTCTTTATGTCTAGACCAGCTCATAGAACCACACAGGTCCTTTCATCCTGTGCCCCATCATGCAGGGGTGTGTTCATAAGATACTCCTCAGATAAAGTCACTGCTCAGATTTTTGGATGACCTAACCTTCTGGTGATTGAAAAGGTGAGTCAGTACAAGACACTGAGAATGCTGTGGTTAGGAGGGGAGTTTCATAACGTTCCTCAGTTCGCATCCAAGCACTGACACAGGAACGGGTGATTTGTTTGTTCTTGCCTCTAACTTTAATTTCAACATCACCATGAGTTGTTGCTTCAGCTTGTTTTCAAGACACAAATGTTATTAAAACATTCCTGTGTTGCTTCAAGTGTTTGTTATTTACTTGTGTATATGATGACAACAGCATTAGTAACATATACATATGAATCATTGGGTCATTTCATGCTCGTACATGTTCATTGTATAATATAGTATTGCTGCTTTTACACTACATGGTACTGACTCGACTCGACTCTATTCTACTCGACTCTATTCTACTCGACTTGACTCGACTCAACTCTACTCGACTCAGTTCTACTCAACTCTACTCGATTCTACTGTACTCACCTCGACTTAGCTTGACTTGACTCGACTCTACTCGACTCAATTCTACTCGACTCTACTCGATTCTACTCTACTCGACTCGACTTGACTCGTCTTGACTTGACTCGACTTGACTCGACTCAACTCTATTCTACTGTACTCTACTCGACCCTATTCTACTCGATTCTACTCTACTCGACTCGAATTGACTCGACTTGACTCGACTCAACTCTACTCTACTCGACTCTATTCTATTCTACTCGACTTTTCCACTTACATGGGACCAGCTCGTCTCAGCTCGACTCATTACTCCGACACGGCGCGTTACTTCCTGTCGTCTGCTCAGAGTTGCCGAAAACTCACTCGTTGCATATTTTCTGGTCTGTATTTTTGCGTCTTCCACCACAGACTGAATCTCCGTTCCGTCTATGGTGTAGTT
>JAPSES010000115.1:6798881-6822896 GCA_029822895.1 Maxillicosta whitleyi
ATACACCTCCTCTTTGCTCCTCCTCTACTCCTCCTTCCTTCAGTTCCACACTCTCCATCCTTCTACCAATCTCTTCCGTCTCTCTCCTCTGGACATGTAAATTTGCACTATGTAAAAACTATATTTTCACTACAATAATTTATATATATATACATGAGCGTATATTTTTACAGACTATTTTCCTACATATCCAGTCACTGTATAATTTTTTTCAGTTTGCACTTTCTGTACATATTACAATGTAAAACCCACTGTGAATAATATACACATATATATTTTAATAGACCACACACCCACTCACTGTATAAACTCCAGTTTGCACTCATTACACATTACATTGTAAATTCACTGTAAATCTCAACCATTGTTGTCGTGTCTCTAGTGGACTGTCTGTTTTATGTTCCGGTCCACATGTTGTCTGAGTTCATGTATGTTCTGTATGTTGTGAGCAACGTTAAAACCGAAGCCAAATTACTAGTATGTGTTCACATACTTGGCCTGTAAAGCTGATTCTGATTCTGATAGAGCTGCAGCATCTTAAACCGGCCACAATGAACATTTGAAAGACAGAGAACCACAGTGCTTCAGTTTCAGCTTCACAGTTATGTATTGGAATTGTCTTTGAGCTCAACATATTTACTCCTGGACACGTCGCTGCAGCCTTTTTCCAATTTTTATCACCCATTTGAGTTCCAGGTGACCTCACATGGGGTTGAAAACCACTGCTGTAGAGTATGAATCCACTATATGTGAGACTTAAAATGTATGAATGTATAAATATCAAAGGATAATGTATGAATATGACAGGTATTATCTTATATGGTCAGTTTTATCACACATGTCTCTTCTGAAGAAACCCCCCCAGTTAATAATTAATTGGAGTTCTGTTATTTTTTAAGCTCATTTACTTATAGATCTTCTGGCACAGAACACATTCCTATACAAGTGAGCTATTCCACTGCACAGACTTTCCAAAGACTAATGAAAACCATCTTGTAAAACCTGACATTTTCAATGCTGCAGTTAGTATTTTACCTTTTACGCACCACCTCATTATTCTGATCATTTTCCAGTCGTAATACCACTGTTGTTACAAGCTAAATCTGTCCCCGGTGTTAAGTATTTTGAAAATATTTGAGCAAACCTTATAGATGAAATGTGTAATAGGTCTTAGCCATTTTCCATTTCAGCTTCCCCAGTAGAGACATGGTTCTTGTTTGAGCTGTTAGCTTTGGAGATCGTTCACAAGAAATTATGAGAAATATGTTAAAGCTCATCTTCTTAGATAATATCTATATTATAGGGCAGTTTTAAGGTTTACCAGTCTATCATTACATACCCTGTGAAATGAGGGAAAACTATGGTTCGTAATTGATTTACGTAGAGTTTCCATTCCCACAAGATATCCCACTTGCGCCTACCTTAAAATTCAAGGCCACAGAACATTCCACGAAGTTCTGGATATTTCCATTAGCTTTTATAATGGCAGGAAGAGGGGAAACAGCCCCCCAATACACATTCACACACACACACCAACACACACAGTTCCGTCCCTTGTGTCCTTTATCACCTTTTCTTAGCACTTTGTTTCGAAGTTTCCTTCCCGTTGGGTTTCCTTTCACAAGAGTGTTTATCCTCCCCGGCAGCAACACAACAATGCCCCGCTTCATTTCAGTTTTCCAAGATCTGAGACCACTGGAGCCAATGGGCTGCAAGACACATGCTAAAGCCATTAGGTGGTGGATGACGGTGGTTAGCCACAGAGGCATCACAAAAAAAAAATCCATCTCACTACGTACATAATGAAGCCGAGGGAAGGAATGGGTACTGCATCAGCTCCAGTGTGTGTGCATGTGCAGCCGCGCTCCAATCAGTTCACTGACAACCAAACAACAAGCCTCGTGAAAATAGGGACGTCCTTGTTCGTATATGGAGATATCAATTCATATTACCCTGTTAGAGCTTTTTGTGAATTTAGCCAAAAAACTGCTCAGTATCTGCTCAGGCTGACAAATCCCAGCTACGAATGATGAGGCCTTTTATTATTAGACTCAGACACATCCCATTTGGTCTCTCAGTCAAGCTCAGACAGTTTGATGGAGGACTCTCTGTGGAGCTGGAGAATGACTTAATTACAGCCACTATCTCAATCTGAATTCTCTGGGAGTGCATCCATAATGCATGTCTTACTTGGTATCTGTGGGCCCCAATTAGACTCGAACAATGATCACAACAAACGCCTAAAGAGGTTGAATTTTGTGTAGCAAGACCTGTCTGTGTTTCCATTACTCTTGCATTAACATTTTAATTTTAGATTAGTCTGATAATTATTCATAATATAACAAGACAAATGAGAGTATAATACCTTAAGCTGCCTACATTTATTCACATCAGTACAGGTTTACCTTTACAGTACATTTCAACATACATTATGAACTGATGCAAGGTCATATATGGGGAAAAAAGTCACTTTACATGATGTGTGCTCATTTTACATTCGTTATTATGTCATTTTAAGACCATTATGTGATATCCTGTGAGCTTAGACCAGGCCTGGGATTCATTTTGTAACTGCGCTGTTGTAAACTCTGAACCAAAAATGTGTCCAAGTCACCAGGGAAAAATCTCTTCCTGATGCTCTTCCACAAACAAGCAGCACAATCTCCCTGGACGATTAACCACTACAGTTTCTATGGAGCAGCTGCATACTTGACATTTGATGACAGCGCTTATGTTGAGTGTCAGTTCCCTGACTTCCAGTGTTAGGTGAGAGTTTTTCCTCGGACCAGAATTTGTAAAGATTATTTAAGGGATCTTAAATAGTTTTATTTCATGGACTCATACTGCAGTGTAGTCAGGGGTCCTCTGGTTTTGCAGCATGTAGAGTATCATTTCCATGGGTGTTATGTGTTATACAGTATGTCTCAGTAAGCTGGATTCTGCTGCTTTGATCAGGGCAGAGTCCCCTCACTAATCCGCTTGAGCTCTGGATGTTTGCCCAGGACATGTATGCACACACACACAGTAACAAATTGTGATTAAAAAACAGATGCGGAATGCTGGCCAAAGAAGGTGAAATCGTTGAAATAAATTGAACAGAAACAGACAGATGCTGGACATGACATTTCCTTACTTTACATCCATTGTGTTACTTTAAGGCTGCATCTGTATCGACATCCTCTTGTGCTGCCAGTTTTCGCCTGATGCATTTGTAACTAATATTTAATGATGTAATGCTCACCTGGATTTGCACATCTTTACCCCCACCTTGTGGGAAATAAAAAATGACTTGATCTTTGATCCATATTTTAATTAGAGCTGCAGGACACAGACAGGATTAGGAAATGTTAATGCTCTCCTCCTGTCGTTTCTCTTTGTCTTTTTAGGAGGCATTTAAGAGCTCTAAATAGCTCTGGGCTTAACTGCTAATTTCTGTGCCCTGGATTCAAGAGCTAATAAACAGGTGGGAAGGGGGGTTTATCTGGTTGCAGCCAGAGAGCAGAAAGGGCGTAATGAAATGATGGAGAGGAATGAGTAAGAAGAACCAGGAGGAGAAAAGAGAGGAAGGCAGGGAAGGAGAGTCGGGGTGCTACTTGAGCGTTTGTCACGGCCCTCCCTGCATTACGTCACTGAGATGCTTCGGCACTGATGGCATCGTCAGGCTGGGAGGAGGCCGGCCCTGGGGATGATGTCATTAATAACCAATCACAGGACTCAGACCCCGGTAGGGTCTGGCAAGCTCCTGAGAGCTAAAATAGTATAGGATCTCTGAAAATGCCTTTTCCTCCTCTCAAATCATGGAGTCTGTGCGTCCGTACGCTTTTCCCTGGGGTTATTTTCAGACTTAAAATAAATGTGTTTCAGTGCCTGCTCCTTCCTCTGGCTCGGTGCAAATGAAGCTGACGAGCACAAAGAGGACAGATCCATGTAAATATAGTCCTAAGAGAATTAGCATTTAACAAACTTAATAGTACAAGAAGGAGCTGCTTTGTGTTCAGCCACGTGAATGGAGCAGTTCCTACTTTACTGTGTTTGGTACAGACCATAATGTTCTGTGTATCTAATTCAAACCAGGGGTCATGACACTACAAACTAGCTTTCACTGCATTTCATATAAAGATGTGAAACTATTAATACGCACATGTGATCATCAGTGATTCAAATGCCTGGCAAGCTTGGATTTCTTGTCTAATTAAATAAATAAATCATCTGTGAATGAACAGAGATATTCCATCACTTTTCCAATACCTCCAACACTAGGAGGCAATAGCATGCCATGTCACAGCAGTATTTCACATACAGTAAAATCAATCACTGCGCTGCTGTGAAGTTAACGTTGCACCTGCTGAGAACTTTCTCTCCCATTCATATACCCCATGACCTTATCTCTGCCTGCCTGTGCAGTATGGCTCTACTGTGGTTAAACTATTAAACTTTGCAGGCACTTACTTTTTCTTCTGCTCTCTCATGGGAAAGCGGCAACATTTCTTTTGCTGCAGCCAAACTGTAAAGCTTTTGTTGTCTATTTTCCTACTTCCTCTCGTACTTGATCACCTGCATTCTTGTGATTCCTCTAAGAAAACTCTGTCAGCTCATAAAAATATTTACAAGCCCTGAGGTTTTTTTTAAAGACCCCCTTCAGTCATGTTGTAATGCATAGTAAAAAAAAAAAAAAATACTGTGCAATGAATATTAATGAGTTTAAGGAGGGTTTTTTACACAAAAGTTGGCATCTCTACATTTATTTCAAAAAGTGGAATCTAAATGTACATATATACCTTTATTTTTTTTTATGTATTATACATAAGTCATTTTTTTGTTCTTTATTGACTTCAGCTTTTTACATCACAGGCATAAAAACTGTAGTCGTTCACTTATTATGCTCTTATATCACTGATATGTACCTTAAATTCAGATTTAACCCATAAAGGCCCCAATATGCACTAGGATGCACCAAATTTTCGGCCACCAAATACATTCGGCCAAATATCGTAAAAAAAAAAAAAAAAAAAGCCACATTAGGCACGTAAAGGCATATTGGGTTAGGTTCCATGCACATCTCCCTGAAATTAGTTTTTGGAACTTGTGATGTCTGGTAATGGAGCTTTGGATGATCAGCCATTTAGTGTCGTAAACTATTCAATAAACATTTACGTTCTTTAGGATACATGTCTAAAAATTTATTCTAGGCTATTTATGCACTATTAAAAATATTCCGAAAAACTTAACCACACTCAGTATTTGGTATTCGGTCAAGCTTTTATAAATTATTTGGCTTCGGTCACAAATTTTCATTTCAGTGTATCCATAATAAAATAAAATAAAACTACAAATGATTAGCAGTCTTAGAGTTTACATTTTCAGGTCTCATTCTACAAATATATTTTTTGTAAGTTATCATCTATAACCTTTAACAACTTTAGAGCCACTAATTCTATCAATACACTTAAATAATTGGTGTAAAATACAGTTTGTCAACTTTTCATGGGCATTAGATATGACCTTTTTTTACATTCAGAGGCTCCGTAGTGAGCCAGTAAAACCCATGTGACAGTGGATGGACACACTTGGTTTATGTTCAGTTAATGATAGATTTTAGTGAAAAAGTGACTGTTTCTCAAGTTTTTATTTTTTATTTTTGGTATAACCCCTCAACTGTACTCTCAGCATGATGATTAAATCACACGATCTGTAGATTAAATATAGGAAAATACCTGATTTTCCCTGGAAAAAAAGCTAAATATACAGGTTAATATTCTGATGAATGGTGATAAATCATGTAATAAAGGTTAAATAGAGAGAAAAAAAACTGCCACAAAAGCACCACTGGGTCTTTAAGGGTTAATGTGAGGACCGACTTTTTTTTTTTTTTTTTGCTTCAGATTGTCAAACTGTACATTCTACACGGTGAAATTCAGAGATTACAATGAACTAACACTGTAAAAATAATTCATTTTACTGCAGAGCGGGACTTTAAAGCACAGAATTCCAGATCTGTCAGAGTGTTCTTAATGCAGAGCTGTAAAGGAAAAGAAAGAATTTAGTCTACAGCTTTAAGCAAATGGTATGCATGTCCTGTGTGTTTGTCGGAATGGGTCTGACCAAGCTGGTGCACATTCACAGCCTCTCCTGTCCAGGCCCCTTTTCGCTCCTCAGAGCTTTGAGCTTGGATACAGTCCACCCACCGACTCACATACACATACACACTCACACATACATACAGACACACAACACACAGCAGACACAGGCACCAGTGTTCCCAGGACTGTCAGTTCCTCCCCCTGTATGGGGCCTATTTCACATCCCTCCACCACCTGCATCTCTTATCAGCCTCAGCAGCGCTCACCTTGTAAACTCACTGGGCTTCATCACCTGTAGCAGAGACAGATGCTAGGCTCTGAATATTTTAAACAATTCAACACCATCCTCAAAAAGGCTTAACGACGTGACAAACACCGATATGCTATTTTGTGATTTTTTCTCTTTTAGTCGTTTCCATTGCATTATTGAGCTGTCTGTTAGCAATAAGCTTTAACTTGCAAACGTTGCCTGCGCTGTGTGTAACGCATGCAGAGGAAAAGAGAGGAAAAGGAGATACGCAGCGCAGAGGGGAAAGTGAGGAGTGATGATTGACTGGCTGACGGAGTCCAGGGCCTAAGCTGCTTATCACTGTGAAGAGAGTCAATTGCAGCGCAATCACTTTTTAATAAACTTGTGAGAGAGCAGGCACGTTGAAAGTCATATTTAAATGGAACTGATGAACACATAGTTAGCTCAATGCAGCAAAAGGAGCTGAAGTGGCTTTAATTTACTTAAGACTTTGCTAGGATATCTCTGGTGTGTTTTCATCCACGTCCTTCTTAAATTTGGTCCTTCTCCATCCATTTAATTATCACCAGATAAAGAGAGCAGGTGCTTCCACAGGTGTGATAAGCCTGTTTGCGCCAACTAAGCCCCATCATTTATTAGAAGCACATAGAGTGTATGTATAGTATTGGGGTTTGTGTGTTTGTGTGTGTTGTTTCTGTCCACTTGTAGGTGGATTAGTCAGCACAAAAAAAACTCTAAACAGATAAGAGGTACTCCATCAACAAGCACAGTTTCAGAGATACTTAAGAATCTGGTCCTCGGACAGTAATTTGTGGTAGAGGTCAGCTGCTAATGGATTTTTAAAGGCTAATTTAATAATGATCATTTGGAGCAAGGAAAAACAGATAGCTGAGTAATTGGCCGATACTCCTCCCCACACTTCTGGAAAAAATGAACGCTGTTGCAACAATGTTTGACTTTATTGGAAACTGAATAACTGTTGAGCTGTACATCTAAATCAAAGTAATCAATAAGTCATTTTTACCAACAGAACACAGAGACATCCATCCTTTTGGCAGAGCAGGGAGTATCTTCAGGCTAAGCCATAAACGCAGCCAAGGACCTTTTTTGCTCATAAAGTTTTATCAAGTTAACTTTTATTGAAATATAAATTACACTTTATTTTGCATAAATTTTCGTAACTTGTGACCAAATGTCAAAATACTCTTAATAATTTATATGCTTTTACTGTCAATCATTACTGGTTTCTTGGTTGTAAAAGGGAACATGTTGAACCTTACGTACTGGACCTACCTAAGTTAATGTGTAATAGTCACATTAATGTAGGTATGGTTCAAGTTGTCATACTTTCTAAGCTGTTAAATAGATGAATCATTCACACTGGGGATTTGGTGTGATTAAATTAACTGCAGTGAAACTCTTTCTAGCCCAGTGCACTTTTATCATTAATCCATGGAGAGAGTTCAGGCTGGGTCTCGTCTGAAGATTCTGGTTCTCAGGAGGTTTCAATGGTCGACCCTATGTGACTCAGTTTCCAAAGGGGTGAAAAAAAAAAAAAAACTCTCAGGGGAGCAGAGGTAGCAAATTCTTTCCTTCTGGGGTAGATGTTGTACTCCCAGCTGCAGCTGTTCATTCTCAGCATCTCACCGTCCCTCGCCTCCAGGACTCCACCAGACTCACTGTTGGCCCAGAGACGGTTGTCATAGGCGACCAGCAGATATCTGAGCGGGTGGCTAGGTTGACTTACACCTACTCCGGCCCAGAGTTAATGAAGTGTACACTCCACCAGGGTTTACTGGCAAAACACATGCACTTGTGTGCTGACACAATACACACATAATAGCAGAGGCACACTAACAAACACAGTGGTTCATTAAGCAGCACTTAGTGTTTCAGTTAATAAATGACAGGGAACATATTCTACAGTTTATTTCCTCATGCAAGATTAAGGATGTACAGAGACACAATCTTTATGTTTCTTTCCCCCCCCTCCACACTCACATTCTAATTCCCTCCTTTATCATTGCACAACATCCTCAGAGCATGTTCAACAGCACCCCCTGGTGTGCAGAAAATTAATGGCATTGTAAAAGTACCAGTAACATTTTAAGTAAAGGGAAGAGCTGCTTTGGATTGATCCTGTGTATCAAACAGGGGCAGCAGTCAGACATGGTGTTTGTGCTGTTGAGTGAAGCTGGCCAATAAACAAAGCTGTTTGTCTGAGTTATCCTCTGGCTGTCTTAAAGAGAAGTCTCAGTCCTAACAGGCCCGCTCAGCCTCTTTTGACTCCCCTCTGCTTGTTTTGTTAGTGAAATAACGGCAGAAGAAACGAGACAGAGATGGAGAAGAGGGATGATTCACTGAGGAGTTCACTATTTACTTTTACGAGGACGGGGGAAGAGTTTAATTCAGTACCTCTGCTGTACTTTAAGACTGGAGTTAAACTTTATTGAAGTTGTATTTCATTCAATAGAGGGTATTAACTTTGCATTTGAGTTAAAGATCTACAAGGCTCAGCCACTCACAGTAAGCAATTCCACTTGGAGGTAAAGCAGCAGTAAAATCAATTTGGCATGCTTCATTGAGTGTAGCTACAGTAAAGAGCCTTATTTAAGTATCCTACCAGTCTCCTGTCTCTTAGATATCTCTTTAGCTGGTATTTTGTAGATTCACTGCTGGTCAGTGACAGTTTTGATATCACATGCTCCCACCTATCTCCATCACTGCTACTATTCCCAGCACTGACTCACACTCACACACTAGACTACATGTCTGTTACCCATATCTCCTGGCAGACAGCCTGTCAAGTTGGCAGGTCTGGCTTCAGCAGAGGGGAAAGTCTGGTGTCAGACGCACAAAAATATAGTGTACATACTCACAAATACACACATGTATCTTAATTGAAAGGCAAATTGCCATCAGTGTACATACAACAGATTTGTGGGTGTCCACAGGTCTGAGTTGAGACAGATGTTTCGGTGGCCGAGGCTAACAGGATGGGGACCAGCGGCCATTATCAGTGGTACAGCAGCTGGGGAGATGCCTCATTAGGTGAGAAACAGAGAGAATAGATGGAAACCAGACAGAAAGATGGGGAGTCCGATTCAAAGAAGTAAAAACATAAGACGGGTCAAATTCAGCTTTGGAGTTTGGACGTTTGGGACCGCAGCTTCAAGAGACGGAAGCCCACATCCAAAATCCTGACTTTTTTAGAGCTCTAATGAGGTTTCATTTGTCAGCCGTGTATGTATAATTCATATGGACTCTTTCTTGTTTTCCTGATGGAGTGGACAGTTGTTGCAAGGCTTAATGAGGAGACCGTTGGGAAACGTGTTGTACTCTATGACAGTGCCAAGGGGTTCTCCTTGGACGCCAGAGCTATCGGTGAATACACAAAGAGCTTTGCAACACACATGGACATTTTTGGTCTCATACACACACTAGCAAGAGAAGTAGGTTAATCACAAAGAAAAGAGTTGAAGGGGAAAATAAAACTGTGAGTGAGTTTACTTTTATAAAAGATTCTGGCAGAAAGAACAGTACAGCGGAAACTTTTAAGACTTATCCAGTTATCTGATAATTACAGCAAAATCCTAATAGAATCTGTCATTTGTGGTCAAACAGCTTAAAGTGATACTAAAAGTAAACCTGTAAAGAGCATCATGTGACTCAATTGTAAACAAACGCATCAATGCTGGAGATACTGTAAATAAAAATCTGGAATTTCCCCTTGTGGGACTAAGGAGTATCTTATCTTATCTTATCTTATAATAATATAAAAACCCAGAAATATGTAAACGTCTGTATTTTGAGGTGTAAAAACAGTTCAATTTGTCATGACTTTTTGTGTTCTCATTTCATGATGTAAAGCTGCACTTTCAGTTTTGTTATAGTAAAAGTTTACAAAAAAAAACACAAAACAAACAAAACAGTGTTAATGCGTCTTGACACTTGATTCACAAGAAGGTGATAATGGAAAATCATTGCTTCGATCAGTTAATTAACACAAGCCAAAGTGGTGTCATTTCTGTTTTGGATGCATTCTATGATCATCATACGCTACATAAATATAGAGGATGCCATGATGTGGTTTAATAGCTGTTTTCAGAATGGGGGTAAATTTATAATTTAATGCTGGGGTGTCAAACACATGTCCCCTGGGTTAAATCCAGCCTGTCGTGGATTCCACTCCGGCCTGTGGGATGAATATGCAGAGGGAAAAATTGACACTGAATCCATTAACAGTTAAAGGTGTTGAACTAATTTTAGCCCGATTTGATCACAGGCGGATCAGATCAGTAAGATAAATGCAGAAAAGCCTCTTAATAATGTCAACTCCAAATTCCAACTGCACTTGTTTTTCTTAAGAAATTTCAGGTTATTTATTATTTTTTGCAAAAGGAATGTTTGTTACTATAGACATTTTTACATTTTTTTTTTTTTTTTAAAGAAAATGTAATTGTCAATATTTCAAGGCTCTTGACACCCCTGGTTTAAAGATTCAGTAGTGATATGAATGAAATACGCCCATCGCCTTCTTCTGTGACCAAAGAAAAATACCTTGTTAAAGCCCATTTTCTGGGCTTTGTACATAAGGCTATTTTAACTAATAATTGAACACTACCTTCTGTAAACAGATAAAGAGGAAAAGAAAGTGTGTTTTGAGCTATTGTAGAAAGCTCTTATGGAACAGCTCTTATTTTCAAGAGGGTTACACACTAATCAAAGCATAACTGTGACTCTTAACCCTTTTTAAACTGTTCATTTATTAAACCTTCACACTTTGCTTCAGGTCAAATTTAACCCACACCCAGAATTCCCTCATCGTAAGTGTCTAAACCAAATATTGAACTCCAGTTTTATTTAGAATGTCTAAACAGACTATCCCACATTAATAAATATATATAATATATTAATATAATGTTTCAGAGCAGGAGGAGGATATGTTTTTAAGTTTTACGCTTGTTTTAGAAGAAAAACATCTACTATCACACAGTATCATGTCTTGTTTTACATAAAAACATAAAAAAACATTATGATTTATATATAAAACTGACCTGAACCCGCTTCAGTGTCCAAAAATCTGTAGCACCTACAATAGTATGACATTTTAAAATATTGTAATTTTTGCGTATTTTGGCGAAATTTAGGAAAAGTCATTAAATTTCAGAATAAAAGAATGATGCTTAAAGTATTTTTACTACTGTTGAATGTCAAAACAGGTCCAATTTGACCCGACTAGTATAATCGTTGTACTCTGTTTCTACAGCTGTTGCTCTAAATCTTAAACACTGCACAAAGGCAGAAGACGCCAGATTAGAACAGCCTGTTGTTTTCTCTACATTGTGGCATACTGACCTGAAACCTGTCGTCCCACATTAAGACAAAGTAGCACTCATTCACAGCCTGTTGGAGGAAAGACTTGGGGTAAAGGTCAAATTCACAATGGCTTTTCTGATTGGTAGATTTCATAAGTGGACAGTTTTCTTTGGCTGGAAGCCTTAGGCAAAACCAGTGTTGAACGTCCTCCTATGTATGAATGTTTTTTTCACCATCAGCGTCACTTTCACAAAACAGAGGCGTGTTCTCTGCATTAAATGTGTTATAAAACGTTGACATGCACAAAACACTATAAATTGTATGAATTGATCCAGATACCCAAATAGGAAGCGGTTATTTCCTGCATGTGGTGTTACTGTTGGAATATCTGTGTTTATTTATGTGTACTTGGTGTGAAATATGCGGCCGGGCTGCATTGCGGTGGCATTTTCGAACTGTGTGGTGTCAGTTATCACGACGGAAGCAGCTTATCCGTGAGATCTGTTTTCAGTGAGAAGAAGTCACTGTAGAAACTAGCCTCTTTGTCTGACGGTTTCTGAGCAGGTCACCTCCACAGACACTCGCAAATTAGCCTTTGGCTGTGGTTTGGTGTGGTCAGTGTGCGGCGCTGGCTGTGGGCGGAAGGCAGCAGTGTGAAAAGTGAAGGGCATGAAATCAGGTGGGAACAGTGTCCAAAGCAGTGACAGAATGTTAAAGGATCTGGACGGGTAGGGAAATGTCACAAATGATGTGCATGTGTTGTGTGAGTTTATATGACATTAGATAAGAGCAAGAAAATAACTGTAGACTGTTCCATACTTAGATATGTATCCAAAAAAGGAAGTTTTGTAAGATGTTAAGATTAGAATAACCACATGTACTTGCTCTTTGTGTCTGGATTTTACAAACAAGATTTTGTCTGAGTCAGACTCTAAATGACTTGTTAACTTTCAGTGCATTAGCGGCTTCATTTATTCTAATCGTATTTAAATAAGATCCTTTTCAGACAGACGACTCAGTTCCACATGAGAGGATCAACTGATATCCCAACTCCGATAACTTTTACATAATAAAAATACTGTCAGACTGAACAGAGGACCAGTGCTGTTCTGTGTATCATTATACATGGCTTCAGGGTCCTGCTATGTGGGCCCTGCTTTTATTGCACACAACAGGGCTTTGTGTCTAACTGCATAGTTATAGGACAGTAATAGTAGGGGAGAGTGGGAGTGTGCACGGGGATACATTCCTCCATAAATAAGTGACAACCAGAAAGTAACTGCTAACAGCAGGAGGCCTAGTCCGGGTGTTCATAGGCAAGTGTTTCATGTTGTCTTTCAGCTGAAAGGACCATCATTTACTCAACGCTGGCAGCTGTGAAAGAAAGAACGACATTCTTGAGGTATTGGAGCGAGACACAATTCACTGGCAGCTCCCCTGTGACACTCTGCAATAAGGAGGTCATTTTTTGGCCTGGAATGCTGACAGAAAGTGAAGCGAGGCAGGTTGTTGGAACCACAGGATGTAATTGTTGGTTTGGAGGAGCTGCTTTAATTATGACTTTGGGCTGGCAGAGGTCGACCTGTCGGTTGGATGTTATGATGTATGTGTCAGTCACAGGACAGATGACTTTACAGATGACTTTTGACATGGAAACACCCACGACAAAGACCAACACAACACCTTTAGAATTCCATGAATATTTACTTGAACATAAGTTATACTTTATGGTCACTCTCGCTATTAAAGGATAAAAATGATCAGATTAATGGCAATTGTGATGTTTTTATATTGTGATAATTAAGTTACGACAGTTGACTTTTTCAGTTTGAGACCCAAAAGACAATTTTAGAGTATTTAAAAAATATATGTTTTTACAGTAAAAACACTTTTTTGTGCTTTTTCTTGTGGTTTTTTTTAAATGATTTTTGTCTGTTTCTGTTTCTTTTTATCTGCAGTTCTAACATAAAGTGACTTTGACAAATATTGTTACTTTTCCAAATGACAAAAAAACGTTGTGTTTTATTGTTCACCTGCATTATCTGTTGTTAAAAAAATAAGAGATATAATAATAAATAACATGAGATAGTGATTCAACATTGTTATATCACCCATTCCTACTTTACATACAACACCAAATCAGAGTCTCTTAGATATGAATTCTGAGTAAAATATACAGTATAATGTTTAATATAACGTCAAATCAAACATATATATATATTACTTGAATGAAAACACTGTCAAAAATGTTAGTGTTCAACAATTTGACGCAAAACTTAAAAGTAATAAGTGAAAACACTGGGTTCATTTTGGTTTTGTACACCTGTCAAGATAATGTGCATTGAATCTTCAGTGATTTGTAGAGCATGAAAAAGTTCTTTATATTTTGATGTTTTGCCAAATTTCATCAATTATTAGGGGACAATACTATCAGGCGAGGAGCCAGTTATATTAAGTCCCAGCTGTGGCCCCCCTCCCACTTACTGAACATGTCCAAGCCTGTTTAATGCATACACTTGTGGGAAACGTGAGAAATCATTTACGCCACAGTAGATAAAGACTCTTCAGATAAAAGTCAGATTAGGGTCGAGTATTGAAAGGGTTTCATTCGATACCGGTGCCAAATCGATACTTTCACAACGGTACCGGTTCCTAAACGGTATTTAAATCGGAACTTTAACAACAACAACAAAAAATCACACACACAGAGAATGTGAACAGGACTTTTTAGTACTTTTATTTTGATAGTACATTACATTTATCAGACACTTTTATCCAAAGCCACTTATAATAGAGGACATAAACATATCATATAACACTGACAGATACAATGTGTACAGGAAATATACACAACAATAGGTGCAACTGCAGACTGGGGTTAGCTAGTTAGCTAGTATTTTTTTTGTTTTTTTTGGGGGGGGGGTGTTTTTTGTGCTTTCGCATGGGGTCAGGTGGAGTAAACCGACACATACACACACCACAGGGTCTACCAGGTCTGGGCAGCTCAGGCGGACACTCCCACACTGGGTCTTTGTGATATAGTAGCGTTTCCCGCAGAAAATTCCGTAGTCAAGGTGGGGAGTTGTCGGACGTGGGGGTTGTCGGAGTGGCGCGGTGCGGCATGGCATTGCACGTATGGGGGGGCGGGATTGCGGTGCGGCATTCCACGGATAGCGTACCGATAGCGTAGGACAGACTTGTGTTTTCAGGCATCAATTATATGTTAAAGACTCTACATCCTTCTGTGTGAAGTGGAACCACACTGTCCAACCTTTGACCTTTGACTCTTGACCAAGAGCATGACTCGACTGTTGCCAGAGGGACTTTACGGTTTCCTGCTGCGCGCGCACACTGACGGAACAGTCAATAGAGGTCGCAATTGAACAGTCGCCTATTTTGAGGCATCGAAGTAAGGCACCGAAATGCACGTTTCATGTTCCGTTAATGTTCGCCCCAGTTCCATACTTACGAACCCTAAGTCAGATCCTGCAGCTGGACTCCGTTTGTGATCCTTGCTCATCGGTTTGCTCTATTGTGGCTGAGCGTCTAAACTTGTCAGTAGGTGAAAACAGACAGAAAGTGGGTGGAAGCAGACTTGTCACCATATGTTAGACATTATCCATCAGCTGCTGCGTTGTGTTTGTTCATGCGCACACCCCACCACTTTCAATTACATGGCCCACAAACTAGGCCATTGATCTGCTCACGTTTTCCTGCTAAGGTACATTGATATGAGCCCTCCTTTTGCACATTCAGATGGGTTCACTTACATCAGCAGCTGCAAAGGGTTTAGATGCAGCCCCCGTTCCCAGCGTCAGACACATCAGCTCTACTCTGGTACATACAGACCTGTTTGCACAACGCATGAATTGTGTTTGCAGACGAAGCAAACAGGACAGTGTCGCAGAAGCAAACACAGAAACCGTAGTGTCTCTTGTGAGGCTCCTAATTGGAAACAACGTCGCCTGCAGGACTGTCGCTTGTCTTATTTCGTTGAGTTGATCAGATAACTTGATCGCTTATTAGCTGCTGCCATATGCTGAGAGCGGTTTGGATGTGGCTCAGAAGTAGGTTATGACACATTTGGATGCGTACTGGTATCCGACGGGGACTCGCTTTAAACAACAGACTGGATGCGCTTGAATGACACCCGCCTGCTTTTAAAACTATATCATGTGTTTTCATGAGTGTTTCTGACTTTTACGCAGTCCTCTAGGTTCTGTTTTTCACACATTTACATTCACTCAGTGGCTGCTCCATGAAGGCACCAGAGCTTTTAGCCTGAGGGTGAGGGGCTACTCAGTCTATGTCCTGGAATGCAGTTGACTTTCTAAATCCCCACCAGTCTATCCTGGGGCTGTGGGGCAGGGCCTATCTGAAGCCCCCTTTTCCATGCGAGCTACGTCTGGAATCTCTAAGCAAGCAGTTAAGCGGTCGGCTCCTGACTCTCCCAAACCTCTCTCTTGCACCGTCGCTCTGTGTGTGTTTTGATCCCAGAGTACGATGGAAGAAGAAATTGCAGATGAAGAAAAAGATTGTTTACTTGGGGAAGGTAATGAGCTTTCTGACTTGCCACCCGCAAATAATTTGAGATCTTTCGAAGGTTTGAGTCTATTCTGTCTGCTGAGTCTAATTTCGATAGCAGTGGGGAAACTGTGTTTGGGAGTTAAAAATAGTCTTGGAAGTACATGAGACGCACTCGGGCTCTGAACTGGAGTACGGTGGGGGTTTGCACTGACGGTGCCGGTGACAGGCTTCTTTAATGACACACCACCAAGACCTCCACTTTGTTTTTCTCTAAAATGGTGACTGCATGAAGTGTTTTAGCATTCTGGAAAACATCTGTGAATGAAGGTGTCATTTTTCCCTCTTTTCCTTTTCTAATAAATATACACAAAAAAAGATCCAGCGTAGAAGGAAAATGTAGTGTCACTGGAAAACAAATGGGGGTTGTATTATTTCAGGTAGAGAGTTTGCATTTTTCCAGCTATAACCCTTTTGTACCAAGTTGTTGCACTTGTTAAATCTACTGCCTCAGTCATTGCATGTGTTTCAGAAGAAAACAAGACTTTTTTTTTTTTCATCTGTATCTCACAGCATGCTTTCAAGCTTTCAAAGCAGAAAAAGGAAAGTCATATTAAAACACCCACCAAAACGTAGAAAATTACTTGAAATATCCACCTTCAGCTGCTGAAGAGTTGAACTCTAAGAAGTCCTTTATTTTGTGCCATTACCCTCTGAAAGGTACGTATTATAGCTTTACCTGCCTGTCTAGAAAACAAGGCGGCACATCAGTCTGGTTTATTGCCTCTTTCCCTCTGTTTTCAACTCGCTCTGCTTTGCTGCCATCCCTGTTCTTTCTCTCTCCTTTATTTCCTTCTACTCTTGTCAGGATATTCTTGGCTGTTTTGAAAGGAAAGAATTTTGTACAGCTGTTTCAGTTCAGTGTTGTCATCACCACCAGTATTTTGTCTGTCACGTTAAAATGTGGATTTATTGCTTAAATATAAAAATGCATGAATATGTAATAAACTGTGTTAAAGTGCAGGCAGACCCAGTCACTCCTGTTTTTTTTTTTTTTTTTTTTTTCTCTAAGTGTGGTATGCAACAATAAAACAGAAGAGAATTCAATTCATTTAGCAAAAGCAAACGCAGCTGAATTTCTTCCAGTTGGTTTGATTCCATTTGCCCTGACATGCCCGCTTCATGACCTCCAGCAGAATAACGTTCATGCACAAACTTAATGTTGGTGTCAAAACAACAACACAGTTAACACGTGCCCTGACCCCTTGTTTCTGTCCCCTCTGTGCCCCCAGAGCAAACCAAAAGCAACCTGAAGGTAACGTCCCCAGAGGACGCCGAACGGCTCAGCCGCAGACAGACGTCCCCCAATGGGACCAACCCTTCCAGAGGAGATGCCAAAAGCAGCCGCACTGTCCCAAGAAGGCACACGTTAGGGGGAGCCCGTGGCTCCAGGGAGATCCTGGCGATGCAGCCATCAGATATGGACAAGAAAAGGGAGGCCTTTCTGGAGCATCTGAAGCAGAAATATCCCCATCATGCCTCAGCGATCATGGGCCACCAGGAAAGACTGCGGGACCAGGTCAGTGGGTTGAAAGAGGCTGGGATGTGGAATGTTGTTGTTGGTCAGGCTCAAAAAGTTCTGAATACACTCTGATTACATTCTGCCCCCCCCCCCCCATCACACCACGTGAGTGTGCAGCCTCAATGTAAATATGTAAATCACATGTCATTTTCATTCTAATTCTGCACTATATGTATATAAATATTCATATAAATACCAAATTTCTTTATTTTTCTCTTTATATTTAGTTTTTCACTCATTTGTGGTTTTTCTACCTGTGTTTTCTCTGCTCTTAATGTTGCTGCTGTTAACTGAAATTTCTCCAAAAATTCTCATCTTATTGTATTTGTTAAGAAATAATCAAACTGATTATGTTTTAAAGCTTGTGCTGAAGGAGCCACAATATCTACTTAAATGTTACACTAGAAGCTTTTTTGTTTATTTATTGTTTATTTTTTCAATTCAACAACATGAAATCTTACACAAAATGAGCCATATGTTTTTTTTTTTAGCTACTAGATACAGTATTAATATGTGAAGGTTGCAGGGATGGTAAAGTATGCACATGGGTCAAGTTGAAGTACCTCTGTAGATGTAGAAGTACTCGAAGGTGAGTGGAAGAGTGAAAAGTAGCTTTTTGAAGGATGTTTAAACTGCCTGTTTGTGTGGAAACTGAAGCTGGCGTTAAACTAATATAACTTGAAGACTATTTTAATGCCCTATTGAAGTTCATTCTCCCATCAGTGTTCTAAATCAAGCTACTGGTCTAAACGCAAACAATATGATGAATGGAAAATAAATCATAACAATATACACAACATTAACTTTATAACAGTTTAAGGGATGCACTAAGCAGTTCATATCACACATAAAAGATATTATTGGATTTAAAACTGAATCAGAAAGCCCTTATTGAAAATACAAGCTGTTGAAATTACACATACCTGTTAAAATATAGGATTGAAAGTAAAAAAACGATAAATACAAATACCTGAAAACGCTGCTACGAAGTATTTGCACCTCTCCATTTCTGGAAATTTACATATTGATAGAATCACATGTTTTGGGCGTCTCTTGGATTTACAGGTATTTTTATTTTCCTTTGCAGTCTGAGGCAACAGTGCAACCACAAAACACTTTCCTCCTTTTTTCGCTGCAGGTTAAATCTGAAGTCTGTCCTATAAATCTGCCTGTCACATTCTCTCCCACAGCTGTTCTAAGGGAATAAGGCGGTGGTGTTTTTTTTTTTTTTGAAGATGTAGAAGATATGAAACACATTTTGAACTGAATAGAAGTACTGAGGAACCTGTTCTCACTTGTGTATACATACAATGGCGTGTAGGTTGTAGGTGCGCTACCATTTACATTTGCATTTCCCACAACTGTTTTCAGATCATTAAGCTGGAGTTTTGGCATTTTATTTATTTATTTTAGAGTTGTGTTAAGTCAGTTGGGGCGTGAAAAAAAAAACAAAAAACAGAGGGGGTATTGAGGTGGATGTTTGGCTCACCTGGTCATTGTTTGTTTGCAATGGGTCAGGGGACACAAAAGGAGGGGACGAGCTGCCTTTGTACCCAAAACAATTGAGGTAATGGTGAGAGTTGCACCTAGCCACGGGGGAGCTCCAAGCAGCGATAGGGGCTTTGTGCACAAGACAGATTCTGTGTGTTGTTTGAGATCCAGCCCACATAAAATGCCAGACATGCAAAGTAAGTCTGCCCTTTTCATGTGGTGATGTTTCCTATTGTACTGATGTGACTTTGCATGTCAGAATGGTTTAGCCAATCACCTTTTAGTATGTTTTTACGCACAGATCAGTCGTTTTATCCTTTAATTGTACCACAGCCAACCTCCCTTGTAGTCAAATTTGTGTGAACTCTGAAAAAGAGACTTGAGTTTGTTGTGAAATCCAAGTAGTTAGACAGGTAAGTTCAGCTCTGGACTGGGGTGGAGTCAGCGTTGCCATAGTGACGCATGATGTCAGTGCTGGAGGGGCTCGGTTTACGTGTAGGTGCCTGCTGGAGAGAACGGGCTGAGCTGTGAGAGAAGTGTGTGTGAGAGAGAAAGAGAGAGAGAGAGAGAGAGAGAGAGGGAGACGGAGGGGAAGTGCCGGAGCGATGGATCAGAACACTGTCTGGAGACAAGACGCTCTGTATCTGAAGCCTGCAGAGGAATAAAAATAAACTTTTCACACAGACAGGAGTAAACTTGTCACAGTGACGCCCTCAGCGCTGGTCCGAGCAAATAAAGGTAGGACACTGCTGGGAAATGATTATCTTCCTGAGGCAGTCTGTAGATTTCTACATATTCTAAGCAGTTCTGTGCCTGTGCGGGTTCTGGATCACATCTATCGCTGCGCATTTGTGCAAAAAAAAAGGGAAAAGTTCGCTCAGGAGTTTCTTTGTGCTGCAGCTGCAGCAGGCAAAGTGCGCGCAAGGAGGCTGTCAGGTGCCTCCAAGTTTGAGGAGGCGAATGCAAAACTTGGCACCACGCACGAAGAAAAAAAAACCAACCAAACAAACAAACAAAAAAAAAAAACTGCTGATAAAATCTTCGACCGCATCTGATATCTTCACCTAAGTGTTGCTGACATACAATGGCGCCGTAAATCATCTAAACTTTACGATTACCTGCAGGTCACGATATACGTTTAAGGGCACGGATGTATTTGGATGTAACTCCAAACACAACAGCAGCGCGCACGCTTCAGCCAAGACCCTGAGATCCAGCCAATCACCTGATCTCGCTTATATTTGAAAAGAAACTCGGTAACTTTGTCTTTTAATGGATCTGTTCCAGCAAGAAAGACATATCAGACTTTCCCTCCAAGTTTCGTGAAAATCGGCGCACTACTTTATGCGTAATCCCGCTGGCCATCCTTGCATTACAGGTAATTATCAACAGCAAACGGAAGTGAAGAGAAACAGCCTTTGATAATAACACTATATCTGCAAAGAGGTGCTAATTATAGAGATAGTTGTTTGATTGACATTTAATTATTTGGATGGCATTCATTCATATACATATATCCTTAGGCTGACATCTTAGCATATTAAACAAAATGGTCTGTGCTGTCAAAATATCCTAGAAATGGTGTTTTTTTCCAGAGTCAGAACAGAGCTTTTCAATGGAAGGATTTAAAGAAAGACCTGGAACTGTCAGAACGTGTTACTTTGGGGGAATTTAAGTCTGTTTTAAAGAATGAAGAAGAAAAATGCACTTGTTTTGCACCTGATTGCTTCTAAAACATTGTCCTGTTAACTCTTGAACTTCCTTGGATGACGTGTAACTTGATTCTGTATTTATTTATTTGTGCGGATAACCTGATTGTTTATTTTTTATTTATTTATTTGTATTGTTTGTATGAAAGTTGTCTTTTTGTGTCTTGAATGGCCAGGTCAAAGATAAGGTTTTCACCTGGTTAAAGGTTGTGTATATGCATCAGATTTGTTTTTTTTCCAACAAAGTGGCTCAGAGTGTGTGTTAAGTAGCTAAAAATTAAATTATTATGTGGTTACTCTGAATTTGCAGTTATGACATGCATTTAAAGTTAATCTTTAAGCTGCTGAAAGACAGATAAGAGATGAGGGAGACACTGATCTGTGCTTTGCGGCTTCTTCAAAGACCCACTGTCCTGTTTGTAAAACGTGACACATTAAATTGATTGTGGAATGTAACTCCTCATGTGTTATTCAGATGCGGGGAATGAGATTTGAGTGGAGATGGGTGTTGAATCATGTCGAAGAGAAAGATAGAAGATGCTGCCACAGAGCAGACTGGTTTGAGCAGTCATTTCTGGCAAAACACAGTGACTTAAAGCTGAATTTGACATAATTTAATTCAGAATGTCAAGAGGGAAGCAGTCATGCATTGCTAATATTAACAGCAGAAAATTAAAACAAAACAAAGCTTTGTTGAAGGGTTTGTCACGGCTGTTCTGGGGAGGTGTAATTATTCTCCCTTGAGGAGAAACGGCAAGAAAACAGTTCACCTCTACTCGCATTAAACGCAGCAGTGGAGTCAGTGACAGATAGTGTGGGAGAAAAGCAAACTTGCAGCCGTTCTCACACAAACAAAAAAAAAAAAAAGTGCCGACCGTACAGGAAAAGCAACATCAGTGGCAACAGTGCATGCTTCAGAGGTGAGAAAAAAACTGTCTCTGGAGGTTTGAGTTACAAAGGCGGAGATTTATCAAGGTCAGGCGGAGGTTGGGAAGATGATATCACCTTAGTTTGAAAAGTGGATGACCCCACTCCACCCAGCGTGACCGCACAAATACTGACACACACACACATACGAGGGGTGAGTCATTCTTATATAAGGTACCCCTCGATTCTCTCCCTGGCTCTCTGTGATCCTTAAACCCGCAACAAAAGCCAGTGGTTTAATTTCCTCCTCTCCCGCTAAGGCCAGTAAAGACCTGGATCCCACCCAAGGGAGATGAGATAACATCCCACTGGCATGACCGCCACCCATCCTCTCACCCCTCGTTGCCCAGGGGCTTTGACAAGCACACACAAACTGCTTGACCGAACACACACACACACACACACACTCCCTCCCTCCTCTGTGTGTGATGAGCTGTGACTTTCTGAGCCCGCGGTGTTTCAGCAGAGACGAGTGGCCATGTTAGAACAGCTGTCTGCAGCTGTGGACAGACAGAAAGACAGACAGACAGACAGACAGACAGGTTTGTAGCCCCCAAGCTGTGATAATCCAGTGACTGATGAGAGGACAGATTATGGTGATGGTGTGACAACCAGGGAGATGGATTGTTTGGCAGGTTCACATGTGCAACTATTCAGAATGAAGCAGAATTTGATGAAAAATCTGTATGAACCAAGTTTTTCTAAGTATTGTTTTTTTTCCCCCCACTAATAATTAGCATTATAGAGAATAATCAGGTTTTAAAGTGTACATCCTGGTAATATTTTCCACTCTGAGAGCTAAAAATGATCCACTAAGAAACATCCTGATTCTTAAAGGTTATATTTTCTCCCTCGGCAACACACGCTCGGATGTAGATATACGGTGTCACAAACCGGTTTTACTGACAACCTATCAAGGTAATGTACTGAGTAAGTTAATATTGTGATTTCCACTCCCATAATGTAACCTTATGAACCTCCAGAAATATTTTGTGAACAAACAGGCTGCTGTCCTCAACCACTGCTCTCCTTTTGTGGGTCTGTTGTGGTCAGCAGAACAAAGTTTGACGACAAGCAAAGGCAGACGGATCGTTTTAACTGATGTTATCAAAAATCTACAAATGCTCCTAGGTGGTGCGGTGCTGACATTTATTGCTTTATCCATCAAAGTCAAATGTAATCATTCAATCTTATCAGTGGTAAAATTTGTATATTTAATGTTGGAGCTTTATCATTTACGAAAATCTATATGGAAAGAGTGATGTTACAAGGGTGTGGTTGTACAGTATAATGTTATAATGATACACTTCAAATATTAAAAGTATATTTCACTTTACAGATACAAATAGGGCACAAAGTATGTTTTTTATAAGCAAAAAAAGGATCAAAAAAGCAAAGGAGTGATTCAATTAAAGTAGGGGAGATTTAGTATCTGATATCAGTGATCTCAAAAGGATGACAGGATGTAAAAATATCTGAATCATTTCCAGTAGTTTGAACAAACACCATTCATTTGTCAGTATAACCCACTCTCAGAGTATTTTTGGGTCATTTGGCTCGTCCTCCACATACTTTTCTCTGTGGGCTCTTGGCCTTGTTGCATTTGCACTCCTCAGCACCAAGGTCAGCTTGATAACACTGGCTCCGAGCGTGCATCAACCCCGTGTAAGAAATCTGACTGTGATCAGAGAAAAGAACAGAAAGGGAGTTCTGTTCCTGTTTTCAGGCAGATTGCACAGAGGAACAGGATCGGTCACTGTCTTCCATTCCTGGCACAGAATCCTAGTAATGATTGGGGTATCACCAGGACAGGAAGGAGTCTATAAACACATGTGTAAATGCTGCTTATTGTCACTGTCGGGTGGACACCCCGTCAGTCTAGGTCAGTCTTCACATTGGTTTTAGAAATATTTAACTAATGAACAGTGTTGAAAAGCACATCTCTGAACTCCATTCATTCATGTGGAGTTTTTCTTTGCACAGAAGGCGGGTGTAAAGATGGGGGGGGGGGTCCGTTACATTGATCCATTTGCTTCACCGACTGTTTACTTACGGCTCTTTTCCACTCCATGGTACCGGTTCTACTCAGTATTCCTGTGGTTCTTTTCCACTCCATGGTACCGGTTCTACTCA
>JAPSES010000115.1:6861403-6874076 GCA_029822895.1 Maxillicosta whitleyi
TAACAAATAGCTGAAACACTTCCTTAAATATTAAGCATTCACAGGTAACATCATGACATAAAAGCAAGTCTATAAAATGTGTTTTAAGAAGTGTATTAAAAAAAAACACCCAGTTACCCAGTTCTGCTCACTTTCAACTCAAAGAAAAAGGAACAAATACACCAGTGTCTCTCCTAAGTATTTTGGAAATGTGAGATCATTCACAACTGCTATTGCTATAAACACAACCTTAAATATATGTCACTTTCCCCTTTTCTATCTTTTCATCTTGTAGGCAGCAGAGAAGGAATGGGAAGAGAAGAGGCAGAACATGGGTCACTATGATGGAAAAGAGTTTGAGAAGATCCTCCAAGAGGCCCAAGCCAACATGATGAAGGGAATTCCTAATCTAGAGGTGGAGGAGAACCCAGTCGTCCCCTCTGCTGCCACTGGAGAACAAGCAGAAAACAACAGCCCAGTGGAGTCTCCAGCAGGTACAGGTCCAGGGTGTCTGCGGGGGTTTAAAAAGTATTAAAAAGTGATAAATCAAAAACGCAAAATTTAATGGCCTTAAAAGGTGATAAATTCAGTCAAAAGGTTTTAATTTTTTTATAAATAACTATTAATTTTTCTTTTCATTTTGATGAAATAGGCTAAATAAAATAAATAAATCCTCTCTTACTTGCGCTGCTACTTCAAAAACGAATGTGTGATATGACCTTGATATTGACGTTATATCAATGCATTGTATTCATTGGTCGATAGAATCTGAAACCGTCCGGCCTCGCTAAATCCAAGTGGAGACGGAAAGCAGCGCTAGTGAATCAGTAGCTCAAAAAGATTAGAAATGGGGAAATGTAAGTTTTCCCAATCCTGGCTCCGAAATATGCAACAGAGTCTGGTAATAATGTACGTAAATGTTGATGACAAAATGTATGCATGTCACAAAATCTTTCTGATTGACACTTGGTGCAACTCGATGTCGTGGTGGTTGTAAAAACCATCTGAAGGTAGTAAAAAAAGGTATTAAATGTTAGTAAATTTGACTCAAATATTGCTGTATATACTCTGAAGTCCATCATAAACTGAACTTCAACACCCAATCACACTTTTCTGTATTCACACTCTGAAGTATGTATTCCCATGTGCCTGCTTTATGTGCAGATGAGTCCAAGGCTGAGCCAGTTACAGACAAACCAGCCAAGAAAGGACCTGAGAAGCTCCCGAAACCTGTGGCAGAGAAACCAGCCAAACCTGTTCTGGAAAGATCATCCAAGATCAGATCTGAGCCCTCCTCCAACACCAAGCCCCCTCCCATAGATATCGTGACCAAGACAGGATCTGAAAGGGCAAACAAATCTCCACCACCCCCTCCTCCTCCTAGAAAAACCTACCCCAGCTCCGGCTCAGGCATGACCACCACACGCTCCGGGGAGGTGGTCTACACCAGCAGGAAGGAGTCTGCGTCGACTCAGGTCAGTCTGGGTGGAGATGTTTGTGTCAAATATGGTCAGGTCACTAAAGTAATGTAGGAGCTTGGTGTTTTTTTTTTCTTTTCCTGACTATATTTAAGGGGGAAAATTCAGCTTTTATTAACTTAAAACTATGATGTCATAGACTCATTTGTTCCCTAATTTTTGGACTTGACCTAAAATTGGATAATTTTATGCCTCCCATTGTTAAAGATAGTTAAGATTAAAAAAACATAAAAGATTAAGATAGGTGAGGTTAAGATCCATACACCTTCAAAACATGGGCATTCATATCCACAACTGGGCAAACTTTACCCTTAAATCGAAATACTTTTATTTTCTCACTTATTTTTTCTCGCATATTGCTGAAATATTTACATTAATAACTGATTAGCTGAATTTGTATTTATGTGAATGACCATAAATACACAATGTACATAACTGCATCCATTAGTATAAGCCATTTGGAATATTATGGTAATTTTGACCAGTGTTTCCTGTGGAATTGACGGTGTGTCATCTGTCAATTACAACCGCATTCAATAATAACATTTAATTAAGAAAATTTGTATTAATTATTGAGTCATGATACACCTAATGATAGAGTCATGTGACTGGCTGTGAACGTCAGTTTTCAGGCAGTTTGTCCAAACACAGTTACAGTCGCACATGCACAAACGGACAGGTGATCCGGTACTGGCAGGCAGCAGAACCAACCCATAAAGATGGAAGATGTGACCACTGCAGCCACTGTTCCATGTTGGAAAATTTTACAATCTTTAATTCAAGACTTTATTATGCATTATTGTTTTTTTTTAAATGTGTGGTGGGGGTGGCAAGGATTCTGTGGTGGTGGTGTGCCACGGTAAAACCTTACCTGCAGAAACACTGCTTTGATCCCTGTTCTGATGTCAAGGATCTACAGAAACCTATTGAAAGATAGAAAACTGGTCTTTTTGTAGCTGTCTTGCATGCCTTCCAACTCATCATCCATGAGATTTCATTATTTGGAAGAGTGTACATTTGCTCTTTCAACAAATATCCATAATGTATCATGATATGAGCCTCTTCATTTTCCACCCTCTTCACTTTAAATATTATTATAAGATATCATCACCAGTGCAGCCTCCAGAGTTCTGGACCAGGAAGTAGGTGTAAGAATGTTGTGAAGTACAAATCACAGACACTTTGATTCCCATGGGACTAATATTATCATTTGGAGTGGATATTTTAAATGTGTTTGTTCAACAATTTACAGATATGGCAGATTTTCAAAGCATTAAGATCAGAACCTCAGGAGTTGCATGATATAAGTGGTTTACAGGAAAGAATAAGGCCTTATATTATAAAACAGGTGGACCAGAACACAGGTTTGTGACGTGAGATTTTCTTTAGTGAAGATAATGCTGGAATACAATGAAATACAATGAATGCCATTTCCCCCCCACAATGTCTTTATTGATTTTGTATATAGGTTTAATATAATCAGCCCTGTGTGTCAACATTTAGTTAGCAAAACATTCGCTGAGATTATATACATTTTTATATAAAATAAAGTATAAAAAACATGAATAATAATATAATAAAATAAATATATTAATATATATTAATAATGGGTCTCGAACTGGTGTGGAAGATGGCCGGTTTGAGACCCAGGTGATCCCTTGGGAAAGGTTCTTTACGTTATACATCCCAATAGGCACAAGGTGGCGCATGTCTCACTGTGCCGGTTCCAAGCCTGGTTGTGTCAGGAAGGGCATCGGATGTAAAAACCTGTGACAAATCAACATGCAAAGGTGATTCGCTGCGGCGACCCCAGAAGGGAAAAAGCCGAAAGAAATCATCATCATCATAATAATAATAATAATTTCAATGTATATGTTTATTTTTTGTTTGGTTGTAAGATATTTAAGTCAAATATCGTTATATATGAAAGCCATTTTTTGTCTTTTATTCTCACAGGACGTTGAAGAGGAGGCCACACCTCCTGCTCCCCAACCCAAGACCACCAAGGTTCCACCGGACACCAAGCCCAAGCCGAGCACCCCTCCCCCTCTGACTGCCTCGGTACCCAGAGAGGAAGAGGATGAAGGCGATAAGATCATGGCAGAACTCCAGGTTAGATGCATGCAGCATTCAAACACACACACACACACACACACACGCTCGATGGCATGGGGTTAACTTTGGTGATTCTACATTATGGGAGTGGGTTGGGCTGTCTTTTCTTCCTATGGGGGGGTGACTTCCTCAGAGGTGGCAAAGGGCGGGCACTGACAGCAGTCAAACCCGTGGATTCTGAGTCTTGTTTTGTCTCATCTGAGCTGTTACAGCTGTGGCAGAGGTGACCATACTCAAAGTCCTTCCCTCCTTAAAACCCTTGCCCCCACCCCCCTTCACTTTTCTCCCCTCTTCAGGTTTTCCAGAAGTGCACAGTTAAGGATGTAGGGGTGAAAAATTTGGTAGAGCCCACCACTCGAATTGAACCACAAATCAGAGAACTGAGACCTGGGGGCTTAATGCCTCTCAAAGAGAAAAAGGTAAAATATGTGTCGCCGTACAGCTGTCCAGCTAACTGCCTGCCTCTTCCAACTGTCTGACACAATCGATGGCTTAACACCTCTACAACTTTTGTGCCCTTGCTTCTGCTCGAGAGAAAACTATAACAGCTGCCTCCAACAAGTTCCTTTCCTGGCTGCCTCATTTTCCTTCCCTTGTTTGATTCTGCTGGATATTACAGCTTTTCAGGATTAAGTCTGCATAAAATAAAGCCTCCAGAAAAGATGCGATGTCTTTTGTGTGTCTGGACCAGTCGGTGATGTTTTTTTTGCCACTGATTTAATTCTTCCTTGTGCTTTTCTCAGAATAAATAAAGACCTCAGCACTGTATTATGCAGGCAATTAAATCGTCTTCTGTCTTTCTTTAATAATACATCGTGTCAAAATCAACAAAACAATTACTTCTTAACTGATTGAAAACTGAAAGATACAAAAAATACTAGTTAAAAATGGCGATACAACTTGTTTTTGCAGACTTGGTTCACTAGAGGTCAGTCTGGCCACTTTGCATGCTCCTCTCCCTCACTTGTACCTTTTCCAACAATTACTTTCCTGTTCCTCTGCATCTTTGCACAACTTTACCCTAGTTTGCTTTCACGGCTTTATATGTATTCAGCACTTAACGTTTCATGCTCTTTCCACATTGAAAGAAACTTACATAGTTTTTTTTTTTTTTTTTAATATGGCAGATATGACTCATCCAAAGTAAGAATATTAATGTTTAGATTATGTGATTTAAATATTACTATGTGCATTATTAGAGATGTAATACAATGCTAAGGCATGAGATGTTCTGAGCGTTGAAAGATAAAATGTACTACATTTGCCACTATTGGAGATTATGGCCAAAATTAAAAGAGGTGCAAAGTGCATGAACATAACAGGACTTTAATGTAGATATACCAATGTCTTGTTCAAATTTCACTCTGTCTTTTTGTAATTTGCAGTCAAAACATTATTTTTTAATTCAGTCTGTTTGATTTTCAAGGAAACTGCACAGATAACTGATTTTTGATAGTTGTATTTATTTCACCTCAAACATACAAAGTGGACCTAATATTAAAAAAAAAAAAAAAAAAAATCTCAGTAAAAATACATTCAGCTCAATATCTCAGTGTCTAAGAATCCAATTTATTGCTATACACACAAGTTGAAGCTGCCTGTGATTACACGGATGCTTGGGCTGACATTGAAATTGACATTCAGCTAACCTTGAAATTGTATTTATAATCATACCATGCATTGTTACATAATACAGATATGAAGTTGGTCAAAGCAGCATATTCTGTTTGCTAGAGGATGCTAGTATGTTAGATGCTATTGCGGTCCTGTGTATGAATTCATACTTAATCCAAAGCAACCTGACATTCCAGTTGCACAGTAATATTATTCCCTCACACACTGTCCTACTAGAGCTCAGAGCCCAGTCGAGAGGATAAAGAACCAGACACAGATGAAAATGGAAATACTACTGTTCGACAGAGCCAAGGGGTGTGTATGACTTTATTCATACAAATACCATATATCCATTTATATGTTGTTTTTTTTACTTGTTACATGAAGACCTTGTAACTGTTTTAATTATTTGCAGGTCATATACTATGTGACTGGACAGATTCCCAAAGAAACTCCGCCCCCACCAGGAACAGAGGAATCCTCTGAACATCGAGAGTCCGCACAGCCTCCATCACAGGTGTCAAATGTCAATGTTAATGACAATTCTCCAGGCCAGCAACAGCCACCCAAGTCACCCCCACCTGTAACACCTCCGCCTATATCGCCTAAACCTGTGGGACTCAATGGATTCAAGCTGCCAAGGAAGCAAGTCAAACGCTCTGAATCCTTGAAGACCAGCGCGGAAATGGAGAAAGGAAAAATTCGTAACAAAATTAACAGTGAAAAGAAATGCAAAGTTATAGAGGAGCACGTTTCGAGTAAAAATATAATACCCGAGCCCTTGGCAACCTCAACAGTGAATAGTGAAAAAGAAGGATCCACCAGTTCGGTTCCACCCACAGCAAAGGATCATAGTGATAACAGTGAGCCGCCTAAAGCGAAGTGTGAGGAGGGAAATGAGGAGGCGAGTCTTAGTCCAGACTTACCCGGAGAAGAGGCACCTCCGCCTCCTGACAACATAGCTTTTATGATCACCAACACCAAGGTTCAGGCCTTGTCTTGTGGCGAGTACCAGGAATTAGTAAATGCTAAAAAGGGAAGTGTGCAAACTGTTACTGTAGGCAGCGCTGCAAACAAAGGAAACGCAGCAGTGGATTCTGCTGCACCACAGGATAATGGATTCAACAAGAAGCCTGTCATCATCATTTTTGACGAGCCCATGGACATCCGCTCCGCATATAAACGCCTTTCTACCATCTTTGAGTGTGAGGAGGAGTTAGAGAGGATGCTAGCAGAAGAGCGCATTGATGAGGAGAGCGAGGAGTCCGACACCGAGAGGAACGGTGGGCTGCAGGTGAAAGGGACTGAAGGGGTTGATGGGAAACAGGCCAAGTCTTCACAAGGCAGCACTGACCATACGAGCTTATCGTCCTCATCCTCGTCTTCGATCTCTGAGCTCACAGACAGTGGAGTAAATTTAGAGTCGATTGGAGACAGCAAGCAGGAGAAGAAAAAGTTCAAGTTTAAGTTTCCTAAGAAACAGCTTGCTGCATTGACGCAGGCCATCCGCACCGGCACCAAGTCTGGCAAGAAGACCTTACAGGTGGTCGTGTACGAAGACGAGGAGGAGTTTGACGGCACCATTAGACAGCACAAAGAAGCAAAGAGGTTTGAGATTTCACGTTCAAAATCTTTTGCAGAGGCATCTAAATCTACAGGCCCCGCCCAGATGAAGAGACAGAGTTCTGAGTCCCTCCTCAGGACAGATGAGATCCGGAAGAACACCTACAAGACACTGGACAGCTTAGAACAGACCATCAAACAGCTAGAAACCACCATCAGTGAGATGGGACCACGCTCCCCCGAGGAGCCAATCAGCACAGAGGAGATGAGAGCAGGGGATGGGAGGGGCTCAGAAGGAGTGGGGCTGAAGAGGTCCTCCTCTCTGCCTACCTCCAGACGGTCTGGCCCTAAGGTACCCGGCAAAAGTTCACTGAAGAAGCCTAAACCACAGCTCCTTCCACGCCCTGTAGTCATCCCTACCACCACCACCACCTCCTCCTCCACTACCAGTACTGCCCCCAGTGCCCCCAGCACCGTACAACAGGTCTCTCTCTAGCTCTTGTTGCTCCGGGAGGCTTTGGGTCCTTCTTTTTCAAATCTACCTTCACTTCAACCTAACCTCTAAAATTACAGAATCATTAATCCACTCCACAGGTGCTAGGAAGTGTTGGAAATGTCCCCTGTAACTTTCTCCCTCTGTGAAATCATGGTGACATGATTGGGGGTGGCATTTTATTGGGTTCCTGGCTACCATCTTTTCCCTTCAAGTCATTGCTAAAACTCTCAAGTTTTCAGCAAGTGTCAAACTCCTCATCCAAGACATCTCATAATGATTAATCCTTGTTGTCTTCTTTATTCCTGACTGCATGTCCAACTGTATATTTACTGTGAGGTTTATGGTCCCACTGGGTGCATGATCTGTCACTGGTGAACATTGTTGAGGTGTTGAATGAACAGGTTTTTTTCCCTGTCAGTGCCTTGATTTTTCATACTTCCTATATGGTGTGTTTTTTTCTTTCTTTTGTTTTATTTCTTGTTTTTTGTTTTTTCGTTTGGATCCCCTTGCAGAACACCAGTGTCGCTTCCCCTACTAGTCGGATGCCCGTCCCTCTGTCTGCGAAGTCCAGGCAGTCACCGGGTACCACCGACAAAGCAGGAAAACAACAAAAACTGCAGGACGCTCAGAGGCAGTTCCGACAGGTAGTTTTACTGTAGGGCCTAACCAGAAAATGGAGAAAAAGAAAATCTAGGGATCAGAACATGAGGCATGTATCATAAGGGAGACAAAGACTACCAAAGCTTGAGATATCATGTGTTTGAAAAAATAATAAACTCGCCACTGAGGCGACTGTGGATCTGTTACTGTTTCTCTCGAGAAGGCATGTTTGACTCTTGACTGTTACCCCATAACATCACTGTACTGTATGCTTCTGCATGTCCACACTGCTCATGGTTTTCACTGTGTTGGTGACTTAACAAAAAAAAAAAAAAAAAACTGGAAAAATGGCAAAGAAAAGTGGAATCCTATCCTGTCATCATCTGAGTTGTCATCACATCTCCAGTTCCCATCACAGCTGAGTTCCTAAACAGTGTTGCCAGACCCCAGGATGCTTATGGCTATGTTAAAAAAAACAAACCTAACTGACTTTTTTTTTTCTTTTTTTTTAACGCCTCCGCCTCCTCCCTTCTCACAATGCACCTCTGCTCAAACCCAACACCACTGCATAGCTTCTTAACCTCACGGTGATATATTTCCTTCACCCCCCCCCCAACCACAAGAACCCTCGCCACAACTCACCATCTTGCATCGTCCGTTTCAGTGGATTACTGGCCCACGTTCCCCCTGTTGCTCTCACCCTTTACACTTTTAACCCTAACACTCTCCAGCCTTCCTATGCAACTTTGCCTTCTGAATTTTACAGCCAA
Source organism: Maxillicosta whitleyi (assembly GCA_029822895.1). Taxonomy (NCBI): domain Eukaryota; kingdom Metazoa; phylum Chordata; class Actinopteri; order Perciformes; family Neosebastidae; genus Maxillicosta; species Maxillicosta whitleyi. The sequence continues at coordinate 6,870,019 of JAPSES010000115.1, forward strand.
GCCCCTCAAACGGTCTAACAGCCCCTTTAACAGGCATCTGTGCGTCTGCCATCATGCTGTCTAACCTTTGCGTGTTCTATTTCTTAGTAACATGTCTCTCAATTCCAAGTTTCTTGTAACATAGTAAAACCACAGCTTCTGTACATGTTGTTTTAGAGTCTTTTAGTTTTGTCTTAGTAATAATGTATGTGCAGATAGTATGTTTTTATGTCTATAACTTGTAGTTTTTTAACATCGTCTTGCCTTGTATATGTAATATTTGACCAGATTCTTTTTTGACAACCAGTGTCTGTTTTGGCATCTCTGTTTGCAGGCTAACGGAAGTGCTAAAAGAGTGGGAGGGGATCATAAAACTACTTCCCCTACTATACCCATCTCTAAAATCCCTGCTTTTTATCCTAGCTCTACTAAAGGCAGCTCCCAGTCTGCACCAAACTCAGATGCTACTAATCCCATTAATCCTTCCTCCTCCTCTTCCTCCTCCTCCTCCTCTGTGACAAAGTCCTCCATCCTGTCCTCTCACGCTCCTCGTTCCGGTTCCCTACCCTCCTCCCACATCCCCTCCCTGTCTAACGGATCCCTCAAACTCCCCACTTCCTCACAGCACACAGGTAAAGCTCTCTCGTTCTCCTCGCAGACTCAGAATGGTCGAGTGCACTCCTCCTCCTCCTCTTCATTCTCCTCCTCATCCTCCTCCTCCTCCCCCTCCCCTCTGTCGCCCACACCTTTGGGCCCAGGTGGAAAGAGCATCCGCACCATACACACCCCCAGCTTCACCAGCTACAGGTCCCACAACGGCAGCAGCGGCAAATCCTGCATCCCAACCGCCACAGCAGCTAAGGACAGTACCTAGCCCATTACCACGTAGCAGGTAGACCGGGTCAGGTTCAACTTTTTATAGTTTGGATTTGTGTTGTTTTCTGATTTTGTAAAAGTGTTAAGTGATGCACTCCCTACATTTTGACACTGGCACTCTCACACCGACGCTTGTATTTCATTTAAGTTGCATTTTTCCATCTTTGTTTGATTTTTTTCTTTAATCCCTCTTGAAGGCATACCAGATGTTCTGATAAAATATTTTATAATAGAACTAAGCATTTTGGTTTTACCACTTTGTAGTTAAAGTGGAAGACTTTTACGGTGTTGAAAATTATATTTTTCTTGATGTAGTTATGAATAGGGAATATAGAGTTGATGTACAATCACAAAGACCATGTAAAAATTGTGTTTTATTTTTCAAACCAGAGGTTGGATAACCATAGTATATTTAATCTTCTATATTTCTTATGTTGCCAGACATTCAACACAACCCTTGTAAATGCCTTTTTATGAATGTATACATAATGTATACAGACATTTTAAAGCTAAACTCATTATATTCTGCTTTTGTATAGTATTTTCTCATTGTCACCCATATAAACTGCCAATTTCTTTGACAGATATGTAAAACTGGTATTATGAGTAATACAAGTTTGGATTTTTGTGTGCCTATTTGCCAAAACTGTACAATTACACACTTCAGGCCTATCCCAGTCATGAGATTTAGGGGAATTTACAAGCACTCTCTTGGTGTGATGGCTGAAGCGTCGACCTCAGTGTTTATACTGCTGGTCCCGGTTTGTTAAGTTAACATGTATTGTTGTCTAAATGTAAACTGTACTAAAAGCAAAGTGGTGAATCAGTTCTGCCATGTGTACATAGATGCTTCTACTAAGAAAATAAGTAGTTTTGTTAACATACCAAAGTTTATTTGTATGCATGCCTTTCAAATACTTTAGGAGAGTGGTGTAAAAGAATAATTATGTTTGCACAGATAGATTTTTGTAAATATTTGGTCTTCTCTCATTTTTGTAAAGCTTTAAATCATACTATACAAGAGAAATGTGGTAAAGACAAAACTGTGTTGGATTAGCAAGAATAAACATGTGCATGCTTGTAATGCAAGGAGCTTCGGTGTTTTCATTTTCATTTTTGACAGTTTCAGTGTGACTTTATGTGTGACATTATCTAAAGTGATGAAATTTAAGACGAATCATGTGTCGGTGTGTTTTTTCTGAATGCGTCATGTGGTGCATGTGTATGTGCATATATAGACAAGCTCAACAACACAACACGTTGATTCTCACTTCCACTTCACCTTGTTTTGCTCTGATAGTTATCGTACAGTATAGAATTCTGCCTTCCTACCTACAGGAGGAAAGGTAAGAAAATATGATTATTGATCATATATGTACAAGGCTATATGTGAGGGTGAAAGGCCATTAATGTACAATTACTTGTGTCATTTTAGAGTACATTTCTGTTAATGGGAACTGTAAAGATGTAGTAGTTTGCTGTGTAGTGTCTACCGCAGAATGTTGAGAATGAAGTGGGGGTTTTTTTTGTTGAGTTTTGTAAAATGATGTTAACCTTCACATATTGTAACTAAATACAAACAGTGTAATAATTTTGTTGAAAAATCCAATTGATTAAAATGCTGTAATTTCCAAAGATGAAACACAACTTTATTCCTTAGAGCCTAAACGATGTTTCTTTCTTTTATACTTCTTTTTATTCTTTTTCTAAATATATCACTAATCATGACATTTTTTCTACGTATTGAGAGGTGTTTGATATTCTCAGTAGGTCTTGTGCAACACAGTCATAAAGATATCATGCAAATACACTTCCTCTTTCAAAGTAATTATATCGACATTATGGTTTTTTTTTTTTGTTTGTTTGTTTTTTTTAGCACTCTAACCACGCAGGAAGTATGAACATCTCTGAGGAGGGCTTCATTCACCAAGAGAACATAGTCTTTGCTACATTCTACATCTTGATTTTTATTTTTGCTGTTCCTGGAAATGCATTGGCACTTTGGGCCTTCTTCCACCAGAGCAGCACCTCTCCATCTAAGGTGTTTTTGCGTCACCTGTCAGTAGCAGATATTTCTTATATCCTCATTTTGATCATGCGCATAGTTTACCACCTCTCTGACAGCCACTGGCCTTTTGGACATGTCATCTGTAAAGTGGCAGGCTTCCTCTTTTACCTCAACATATATTGCAGCATGTACCTTATGAGCTTCATCAGCCTGGACAGGTTTCTGGCTGTGGTTCTACCCATCAAATCCCAGTCCATCAGGAAGCCTCTATATGCAAAAGTGATTGTTGGTGTATTATGGGTGACAATTATTGTATCTATGTGTCCAATACTTGTAAAAAAGGAAGCCGTGACCAACACAACTGGCATCTGCAACAAACTGTACTTGGAACATACCGGTACATCCTCTACTGCATTGGCTTCAACTATTGTGGCATTTGCTCTTCCCCTCACCACAATACTGATCTCGTACATACTGATACTTTGGAAACTAAGGGAAGTAAAGCAACAAGGAAACAGATCAGTGAAAGATAAAGCTATAAAAATGATCATCCTCATTCTGACGAATTTCCTGATTGCATTTGTTCCCTACCACGTGAATCGAGTTATTTACATTATACATGGACACAACAACACAGACCTTGATGAAACCCTGGGAAGAGTGAATCGGATCACATCTGCACTGACCTGTGTGAGTGGGGTTCTGGATCCTGTGATGTATTTCTTCTTGAACCGTGCATACAGGGACAAACTGCATCAGCTGTTTTGTAAAAAAAAAATTAGTGTCAAACAGGAATGTAAGAAGTGACAAGTAAATACAACCCTAACGCAACATGTAAATAAATAAATACTTTTAAACAAACTGTATCAATGGGATGTTCATATGGATTCAACCTGAAATGAACACACATGCAACACAAAACAGAAAATTGGAAATTATTAATTACACGATAAACTGAAAAGCAGCATTGTTAAACAGTAATACATGCAAAATGAAGACATACAGGGGACCAGTGGTGGGATGTAACTAAGTATTTTTACTTCATTAATGTACTTAAGTAGTTTTTTTTTTTTTTGTATTTGTACTCAAGAAAAATACTAATGCATACTTTCACTTCCGTACATTTTGTGGCAGTTATCTGTACTTTCTACTCCTTACATTTTATAAATTGATGCCGTTACTCGTTACATTATAT
>JAPSES010000115.1:6883886-6894315 GCA_029822895.1 Maxillicosta whitleyi
AGGAGGGAGTGTGTGTGTGTGTGGGGGGGGGGGTCCTCACAGTAGAATAGCAACAGTACCAACAACAACAACCATACTAATAATTACAATGAGAACAATGTCCAGAACCAGAACCACGCAAACCAGACAAAGAAAGATACCAGGATGAGATGAAGTAAATAACACATGCTTAAGGAGAGGAAAACATAAACAAAATGTAATAAATGCTACAACATCTGTTGAGCTTGTTGGAAATATTGAATCCAAATATTCGGCTACACTTTCATTACAATGAGCAACAAACAACCATAACTAACAATATTCTCTGCATGCTCTTGGACCTACTGCAGGGAGGGGCAACCAGAAGGACATATAGGAGCAGACCTGGTAGAAGAAAGAAGGCTTTATGCGCATTTATTATTATTTATTATTTATTTATTTATTCTCAGTTTTTTTGTGAGAGCTTTACAACGCCACATACAGGCCTGGCATTAGTACTACATCATTTTCAGTGGTTTTGTGTGAACACAGATACTTCCTTATAGAGCACTGTCTTGAAAATGCCAAAGAAAAAGATCAGATGGGAAACTATGGGGTTTTGTGTGGATACGGCCTGAGAGTCCTAACAGATTTTAAGGACATTAACCTATAAATTTTGATGCTGAATTTAAAAAAAAGTTAAATAAATAACAGTGATTTGACAATCTCCCTCACTTAAATGTTTCTTTGTTTCAGGAGAAGAAACTTGAAAGACACTGTCGCTCTGCATCTACCTGTAATGCATTATATGTCACTTTGCTGGCAAGGATGATCACCAGGTTGGCCAACAGGGTTTCATTAATATGAATTTATTGCTCTTACTGACAGACAACAGACTCGATTTGTCAGATTACATCAGTTATCAACCAAGCTGAAGAATTCTTTATTGACTTTTTTATATTTAGAGAAAATATCAAGGACATGCTTTTTTTATTATTATTATTATCATGAAGTTTATATAACAGTGAGATTTTCTGTGCCTCATTTTACATCTAGAATAAATGTGATTCATGTAAATGGTGTAGTCATTCCTATCCTTTCTTTTCTTTCATTTTTTTTTTTTTTTTTTTAAATGTAATCATCTGATCTGCAGCAGTAAATCATGCTGTTCACTGGAGAAGAGTCTGGACCAGTGTCTACAATGTCAGGACACCATGTCTCTCTATCGTCTCGCACTCAAGATGACTCTGAACTCGCTCAACGCAGACAGAGAGCGACACATAATGAGAGAGGTGACTTTTGTTTCTATAAAATTACTTAAAATGTTTTTTTTTTTTTTGACTGTTTTAGCCTTTTCTACCATATTAGATTTTGTTGGTCTAGTGACACATCTCTGCATATTTTTTCTCCTCAGACTCTACACTATACTTTCACTCATTATAGTTTGTATTTTTTGCTCATCCTTTGTAGATTCTGTGTCTTGTGTGTGCCAGTCACAATGGAGTGAGTGAGTCAGAGGTACTAGACCTTTTCCCAGAGCTGGAACTACCTGTCCTGTCGTCTCTCCTTTACCACCTGAACAGACTCTGTATTGTAACTCTCCGTTGTGGGCTCATCAGGTTCCAACACCTGCAAGTAAGTGAACTCTGGACAACAGAGCTGTAGACCACAAAGACGTCTTTGACAAAATACATTAGAATTACAGATTTTGTTTTTCTTAAACTGTCCATCTGTCTGTTGTACAGGCCTGGGAAGCCGTGAGGTCAGAGTTTCTGAGCGGAGGAAGCAGTTCTACTACTTACAGAGAGAAACTGATCCATTACTTCAGCCAGCAGCTCAGGTGCTTCAGTGTGGCCATTTTCTCCTCAATGCACCTCACGTTCATCTGTCACTACAACTCATTCCATTCTGCCTGTGTTCCTTTGTAGCCAGGACCGTGTCACTTGGCGTGTTGCAGATGAGTTGCCATGGTTACTCCAGCAGCAGGAGGATAGGACTAAACTGCAGCTTAGTCTGTTGAACCTCTTTGTCTCTCAAAATCTTTACAAAAGGTGCCTGTTATTGTTGACTAAAAAATGTGCATGCAAGCTTGGATGATATATCATAAGGCCTTGATTTGATTTGGTTTGTTTTGCAGATACTCTAAGACAGGGGCGTCAAATTCGTTTTAGTTTAGGGGCCACATACACCTCAATATGATCCCAACTGGACCAGATCTGTAAAATAATACCAGTGAAAATGTAAAATATTCATGAAGTAACCTTAAAAATATAAAAAACATGAACAACCGAGAATTTTTTAAGAAAAATTATTTTAATAATATACCTCAGCTTATCATGTGATGACAACTTATGTATCGTAGTGTATCTATAGATACAAAGACACAAAACATTTAGTGACAGGTATAATACTATTAAAATTGCACTTATTTCTCTTAAGAAATACTGTGGATATCTGTTATAGTTATTCACATTTTTCATGTAATTTTTCTTTTTTAGACTGTAACAAAGACAAAAATTTGGTATTGACATTATTTATAGGTTAGTATGATCAAATGGTCTGACCTACTGTAGATCATATTGGTCTGTATGTGGCCCCTGAACTAGAATAATTTTGATATCCTCGATTGTCAATATCTTTAGAGTAAATTTGGCATTTCATAAATTCATCCCAGGGGCCAGATTTGGTCCTTTGGCAGGCTGGACACCCCTGCTCTAAGATAAGACATTTATTTCTAATATACAATATAATATGCATTTTCTCTGTTGTTGTGCTTTTCTAGGGGTCATTTCTCGGAGCTGTTGGCCTATTGGCAGTACGTGGGCAAAGACAAAAGCTCCATGGCCACTGAGTATTTTGACTCCCTCAAACACTATGAGAAGAACTGCGAGAGTGAAGACAGCATGACCAAGCTGGCAAACCTGTATGAGACACTGGGTCGGTTCCTTAAAGACCTGGGTCTCCCTAGCCAGGTACATTTTATGGCAGTAATATTTTTAAGTACAACAGCACATTAGGGCCACAAGAAAATAAAAAAAAAAAACAAATAACACAAAGGCTATAGGGAATATGACTTCTAAGATGAAAGTTGCATATTTATGTACGAAAATATGGATATTCTTTGAGATTAAAGTAGTGAATTTACAAGAAAAAAACGAACACATTGTTGAGAAAGAGCTTGAATATTCTGTCATATATTTTCAAGGAGAAAAAATGCAACAACAATACAGAAGCAAATTTATGACAATAATTACTTAGAAAGATTTTATTTATTTTTATTCTGATATATTACCCACCATGGCCATTTTTCTCTTAGTGATTGGAATACATGATATGTCATATATGTCTGTATTTTGTTGTGTTGTATAGTGCACTGTCCCTGGCAGAGACCACCTGTAATTCTATTCTATTCTATTCTGCTTTGTCCTTTATGGGTGATTGGGATGGTTTTGGGTGTTGTTTGCTCATTTACTCACAGTTATAGTAATAATAATTTGTTAAATCTGGATTTGTCTGCTGGTCCAGGCTGTAGCTCCTTTACAACGATCCCTTGAAATCAGGGAGACAGCCCTGGACCCAGATCACCCCAGCGTAGCTCGATCTCTGCACCAGCTGGCTGGGGTTTATGTTCAGTGGAAGAAGTATGGAAATGCTGAGCAGCTGTACAAGCAGGCCCTGGAGATAAGTGAGAACGCCTACGGTGCTGAGCATGCCAGTGTAGCACGAGAACTGGAGTCACTAGCCATGCTCTACCAGAAACAAAACAAGTGAGTGGGATCCAGCTGATGTTGAAAATGTTATTTTATATGCATATTTTACGTTTATCAGTTGTTACAGCCACATAAAAATGTGTCTCACCTGTGCTTATAGTCGTATGAGTGTGTAAAATGTGACTGGTAACGCTCACTGACACCCTGTTAATGCAGGACTCAGTATAAAATGCATGTTTCACGGCTTACACCTGGACCTTTTACTGTCAGGTATGAACAAGCAGAGAAACTCAGGAAAAGGTCTGTGAAGATACGTCAGAAGACTGCTCGCCAGAAAGGTCATATGGTGAGCGCGTTAGTCAAGTTCTCATGGACTTCATCATATTCGGTTAATCAGACGTGTTTTATGAGCCTTTTTTCCGCTCCACCTTGCAGTACGGTTTCACTTTGTTGCGACGCAGAGCCCTACAGCTGGAAGAGCTGACCCTGGGGAAAGACTCGGCTGACTGTGCCAAAACGCTTAATGAACTGGGTGTTTTGTACTATCTCCAAAACAACCTGGAGTAAGTCTCACACGCTTTACAGCCTGTACACACAGAAAACAAAACTCATTCAATGTGCATTTAAAGCTGCATTTTATATGAAATTTTTACTAAGGTTGTGTTTCTTAGTTTTTTTGTTTTTTTTAATCTTTTAAGTTCCCAAGTGTGTAAGAAGGATCGATATGTAGAAATGGAATACAATATTCAGAATGTTGTTGTCGTTAGTGTATAATTATGTGGAATGAGAACTGTTGTGTTTCTACTGTTGCTGTAAACAGACTTCCTCTTCTCATTTTCATTGTGGGTATTCTCTAGTATTTAACTGATTTACCACAGCTACTATGTCTGAGGGTGGAGTTAGTTTCCCCTTAATTAAAAGTCCCAAAACAGACTAAACAAAGGGATTCTAGTAAATAAGTTTTTTGCATTTTCTTCTGGCCGCTGAAGGGGAGGGTAGAGAGTGTTCAGTTGGGTTGCATTTGTAATTTCACCTTTACATAAGACTAAATATTACCCACTAAACAATTTCACACAGAAGATGGTGTTGGACATTTAAGGTCATTAATGTAAATCACAAATGTTCCCCACTCCAAGGGCATTTTGGTTTTAAGCCTAGATGACCGGAAAGCTTGGATCCTGTATATTGACTTCTACACTGAGCAAAACTAGAAATGGCCCATGTACAGTGTTTGTGTGACACGAGACGTGTGGGCTGAAATGAGTTCATGATGTCTTATAATCATAAAACGTGGTTAATTCTCCTGGTTTGTAACAAACTTTGTGTCCATCTCTGTCAGTGAGCACTGGCTCAGTGATCCAGTGATTCCACCACAACATATGTGTGTCATGTCCAGACGCTGCTCAAACAGCGTTAACAGTTACTCAGACACTCCTTATACTGGGGACAATGAAAGGACACCTCAAAATGTCACATTTCATCAGATGTCACCATGCCACAGATGTTGCAAAACATGCGGGAATAGTTTCGGATAACATCCCACAGCCCTCAAAGAGGTGTGGAATAACATTCCATGAACCACAACTGACAATATGGTCAACTTGAGAAGACGATATGTCGCTCTATGGGAAGCCAACGGCAGACACAAGATATCGAGTGGGGATTTGTTCAACTGGCCCCCACTGTCCACATAAATGTCCCTGAATGCCATACGCTATAATCACGTTCTAACGGACAGTAATCTGTACCACACTGATCAACAAAATAAACTGTGTATGATTTAATATACTGTGCAACACCATAATACAGTGTCACATGGGGCATTTATGGTTTTGCTCAGTGTATTTATTCTTACTTTATTAACATTATTGACACCCCGCTCTGCCCCCATCAGTGCAGCCAAGGTGTTCCTAAGTCGTTCACTGGAAATGCGGCAGCGTGTCCTCGGCCCAGATCACCCAGACTGCGCTCAGTCCCTCAATAACCTGGCGGCGCTGCACACGGAGAGGAGAGAGTATGAGACCGCTGAGGACATGTACGAGAGGGCTCTGGACATTCGCAAGAAGGCCTTGTCTCCAGACCACCCCTCGCTGGCGTACACGCTGAAACACCTGGCTATGCTGTATAAACGCAGAGTGAGTCACCTGTGTTTGTTTAATCCTGTAAATGTAATATCCTCTGTTGAACGCCTCGTTCTGTGTTGGACATTGTTTCAGAATCTGATGTAAAGATGTGTTCCTTGCACAGGGGAAACTGGAGAAGGCTGTTCCACTGTACGAACTGTCTCTGGAAATCAGGGAGAAGAGTTTTGGACCCAAACACCCCAGTGTGGCCACAGCCCTGGTCAACCTGGCCGTAATCTACTGCCAGCTGGTCAGACTATTCTGGCATGCTTCCTGTCTCTAAACCAGGGGTGTCAAACTCATTTTAGCTAACGGGCCACATCTTCCCAATATGATAAGAGTGGAAAAAGTTAAATTACATTCTGAAAATGTTTACATCTGAAATCTATCCTTTAAAAAATGTTAATAATATTAAATACTGAAATGTATTTTTATTTTTTTTAAATATGTGCAGTTTTAATAATATTAGGACTCAGTTTATCATTTACACACGTACATTACATCTGAGTGGATCTACAAATACACAAAACATTTAGGGAAGTGTACAGAATATTGTTAAAATTGCACTTAAGACATTTCAGTTTAAGGTTATTCGCTGTTTTGTGAAAGGACAAACATTGTCATAATGTAATTTTAATATTTTACTAGACATCCGATTCAGGTGAATGTTTCTCATGAACTAAAATGATGTCTTTCTTAATATCTTAAATGTAATTTTTACATTTCACAAATTCATCCCACGGGCTGAATTGGACCCTTTTGTGGGCTGGATTTGTATATGTTTGACACCCGTGTTCTGTACAATATATTCTAGATTTGTCTTTAATATGTTGCATATAAAGCCAATGTAATATATATATTTTCTTTTCCAGAAGAAGCACGGTGACGCCTTGCCTCTTTATGAGCGAGCGCTCAGGGTGTATGAGGACAGTTTGGGCCGTTCACATCCACGTGTCGGAGAGACGCTCAAGAACCTGGCCGTCCTCAGGTACGCCACTCCAGAGAGGCCCAGCACATATCAATACCACAATGATTTATTAAAATAAGTACTCACTTGTATAATTTGTTGTGGAAATAGCTATGAGGAGGGTGACTTTGAGAAGGCGGCAGAACTTTACAAACGTGCGATGGAGATCAAGGAAGCAGAACCGTCGCTGGTGTGTGGAAATGCTCCGTCTCGCCATTCGTCCAGTGGAGACACGTTCAGCCTGAGGGGACCTGGACCCCTCCTGCATGCCCCAAGGTGATTCCTAAGCCACTTTGTGCCACACAGTGATAAAGGATACTTTGGCTCCTAATTATCACTGAGTAGCTAAAACTTTAAGGGAACCTGATCCTGTTCAACGTCCTGCGTATCCAGCTGTGATCATTGTCTGGATGGAGGAGTCGTTTGGTCAAACATACTGTAACTGCCATTAGGATTATATAGTCCACATCATAACGCTGTGAAATCAATGCATTTGCAAAAATTATTTATGAATCCATAGTATTCATATGTAAAGAACTTTGCTAACTTTGTCCTTTTCCAGGCCTGGAACTCAGGATTTTATTAGACAATGAAACACGTCTTCCTGATTAACCTCTGACAGTTTATGTACAAAGATGAAACAGCAAAGGGATTTATTTTGTGGTATGAGAAGTCCAGCAGACGCTTAAGCAAAACTTAATCACAATACTCATCTTTTGAGCTTTCAGGGGATTCTACTTTTTGACATCTTTCCAGATTTCTGTGATATTTTTTTTGTCTGATTTTAATAGGATTTAAAAAAAAAGTCAGAAGGAATTTTATAGAAAAAATTAGATGGTGAATGGCTCAATCCAATCATGCTTTTAACAGGACAATAAGAAGTTCAGTTTCTAAAACTACATTCTGAATAATAATGTTAAATCTGGCAAATGCTGCCATGTCTCATCTACAATGTGAATGAGTAAGTCTGTGTTTGTATTCAGTTTTAACAAAGTATTTAAAAACTACAAAAAAGGAAGGAAAAGATAAGTAACAATGTATTACCATGTGTGAAGAAACAATCACCTCTGCCACTAATATGCATTTATTTATTCATATATTAAACAGGAAGATTTAATGCAATTGCCAGTGAATGAATGCCACAAGTTTCTATGTAGTAAAAATAATGATTTACTGTCTGACAATGATCATAAAGCCAAAACAGAGACAACAGTGTGCCATAATATGTTGCCAAATGTAGTACATACTGTGTATTTGTTATATACATATATATTGTATTCATGTATTAATGTAATTAAAACCTGTACAGATCCAAACAAATAACATTAAAAATATAAACAGCACTGTAATCCATCCAATAAATACTTTATTGAGACAACATGAAACATTGTGAAGTAGTTTTTTCAGCAGATGTTTTCATCAAGCTTGAAATTTCATGTTAATGCACTAATTCTTTTTAATATTCTATTTTTTTTTTTTATTTGATCATTTCAGTCACTCCATTTCCAAGTGACACTTACAGTATGACTGAATATTTTGTGTACTGGGAGCACTTGTCATGCATTCCTTTCTGTAACTGTCAAACGTTAACACCGCCTTCTTGTAAAACCTTATACGGCCATTGTAAAGATGCCTGTTATCAAAGAGAACGTTGGATTAGACACTTGAGAATGATGGTGCATTGCTGTAAAACATATCTGATTATCTGTAATTAGTAGATTTTTGCCTATAGTTTCTTCATCTGAGCCATCAGCTCCTCTAGGCTCTGCTCCGTCTCCTCTACAGTATCCCCATCTGCGGTTTCCTGAATTAAAAGAATAAAAAAAAGATAAAACTCCAATTAAAACTTCATTGATGCTTAGTTTAGAAGTCATGTTAGTCGTTAAAAAGTATGTACAGATTTGAAGATCAAGCACATTCCAGATTATCTTTCAACGGTATTATTTTACATTAACGGAATATTAAAAACTGCCGAGGGGAGTAAAAACATGTTATGACAGAACACTGACCTTAGATGGAATGGTGAAAGCCACAGTGATGCCTTCAGTGAGGTCGGGCATAGGGCCAGATGCAGCCTGTAACTCTGCTTCTGTTACTTCTGACACCAGTTCAATACCTGCATGGCATTAAAAAAACAGTGGTTATGCAATCAAGTACTAACTCCTGTGTGCATCATCTGACTAAAAGAAGAGAAACCATGGAATGAATAAAAGCACTGTTTTTGTCAGTACAGTACCATAGTTTTTTTATGTAAGAACTGAAGTGGTTTGGGTTTTTAATCAAGAAAACATGGAAAATGGATAAATATCAGCTCTGAAATTAAACTACTATGAGATATTTTTGTTGTTATTTTTATATTTGTCCAAACAAATGTACCTTTAGTTGTACCAGGCATTAAAATGAACAAAAAATTGAAGAAAACAAGGGGTGGTTTAATCATTTTTTCCACAACTGTATGTGGACCCTCACCCCACTCATTGTCCTCATGTACAACCTCCTCCTCTTCTTGTACGACTTCCTCTTTGGGGCGCTCTGCTTCTTTTTTCTGAAGGTTAAAAGTCACACAGATACTATTACTTCCCAGGTAAAGGACTAACGCAGTAAATCCAGTGAACACACACGTGACAAACAGACAGAACACACACCTTGTACTCCTCCTGTTGTCTCCTACAGTGGCGGTCATTACACTGGGGGTTGGGTTTCATAGCCATGGTGGGAAAGAAGTCCTGCATGGCATTGTAGCCAAGGTAATAACTGACAGTACCGAACTTCAACAGGTATCTGCAGGAGAAAAGGTGCATTTTATACTTTAATTTGTGATTTTATGTAAGATTTCTCATTAGCCAAAAATCAGTCGATATCTTACTTGAGGACATTCTGCACCAGGATGCCTGCGACCACACCCATAGTTGTCGGTAAACTGGCTGCACACACACCCTCCCTCTTCAGGGTCTTCTCATCGATGTTGGCAGCCACCACCAGAGGAGGTGCACACTGTTGAGGAATGTGACGTTGAAATACTAATGAATAAGTGTTTAGATTTGAAAATTTGTCACTGTAAAGACACGTGTAATAATGTTTGAATGTACCGCAAAGCAGGCGGTCTCTCCTGGAATGATGAGCTGGATGTGTCCTGATACCGCATTCTCACTGACGCCAGACTCCATCCAGATCTGACCAAGTTCATTACAAGCCTGTGAGAAACAGGATAATTAGGTAAATAAGTACCACACAGTTAGGGGTGTGTTCAAAATATCCATACGGGGATATATCGTCGGCCTCTTCACGATACACATATCGATACGGAGGCGTCAGTATCGATATTTCACATACAATAAATTAGTTTATCAAGTTTGTGAAACACCATCTGACTTTGCATGTTTTAAGTTCATTAAAGCAATCTTTATTTGTGCACTACAGCCAAGTTCTGAATGCAGTGTTTTACATGAACTACAGTGGAACTGTCTAATAAAAATATAGACTGTGTTTGTTAACAAACTCACAGGTAGCTCCCACGTGGGTATTAAAGTTTTATGTGAACATAGGCACAATCCAATTAGGCAAAAACTGTAATATTACTTATTTTATTATATTACCTTGAAAAAATAGGTCAAGGTCAAATCCAAGGTCACCAATGCAAAGCCCACATATTAATGACTATATGTGTTCTA
>JAPSES010000115.1:6894415-6911149 GCA_029822895.1 Maxillicosta whitleyi
AGATAACTGCCACAAAATGTAGTGAAGTAAAAGTATGCATTATTATTTTTACTTAAGTAAAGTACAAATACAAAAACCACTACTTAAATAACAGTAACAAAGTAAAAATATGTATTTACGTTCCACCACTGCCAGCCAAAGGGTCCAATCCTGCCCATGGGATGAATTTTTGAAATGATAAAAGTTACACTGAAGATATTAACAATAAATGGTGCTAAAAAAAATTTTAATTTCATATTCCACATACAAACCAATATGATCTAACGTGGATCAGACCAGTAAAATACTATTATAATAACCTAAAAGTAATGACAACTCCAAATTTTTCTTTTTTGTTTTAGTGTAATAAACAATGTTACATAAAAATGTTGACATTTACAAACTAACCTTTCACAAAAAGTATGAACAACGTGAACAAATATGAACAAACTGAAATGTCTTAAAAGGAGGAAGTGCAATTTAGCAATTTTCACCCTGTTACTAAATGTTTTATGTATTTATAGATCCACTCTGATTTGTAAGTTGTAGTTTGCATGTGTAAGTGATAAACTGAGGCATAATATTATTAAATTTGCACTTATTTTTTGTAAGACATTTCAGGTTTTTAGATGCAAATGCTTTCATAATGTCATTTTTGTTTTTACTCTGTTATGTTTATTGGACCAACCCACTAGAGATCATGTTAGGATGATCATGGCCCCTGAACTAAAATGAGTTTGACACCCCTGGTCTAGACTATTAAGATTAACCTTAGTCTGAATTACAATTTTGCAAATGTAACGACCAAAACCCCATAAAAAAAAAAAAAAAAAAATCAGGTTCTGTTTGTGTCTTATCAGTTCTATCTGACATAATGCAGGTCAATTCTTATGCAAATACATATATGGTCTATATACTTTTATTACTACTGTCATTACTGTTTTATATTGTTTGTCTTTTGCACAATCACATGATGCACATTTTTTTTCTTTCACTTTATTTTGTGGCTTTATTTTATTGTCCTTATCTGTGAATATCACCATTGTGAGATCAGTGAAGACTGTGATCTAATTTAATCAAATCAAAGCCTAAGTCAGTGTAGAACTGTTCTCTGTGACTGTTTCCAGGTGGACAGGGAGTATCGGGTGCAGAGGGCTCTGTTCTCCGCAGGTTTCCCTGTTCCACAGCCTCTCTTACACTGCACTGATCCTGAAGTCATTGGGACTGAGTTCTATGTAATGGAGCATATAAAGGTTTGTACCACTGAGGCCTGATTTCACACAAGTATGAGATCACCAGTCACAAGTGCCTAATGACCTTTGCTCTATGTTTTAATGATAAAAGATGAAATTTGGACTCGCCTATGTTTGTTTGCTTGCTCACACCCTTGTCATGCCAAGATCAGAGTTGATATAGTTCTGATTTTATGTCCCCCCCCTTCATTTTTATATTTTATGAGGTAAATACTTTGAATTTAACCCTTATGAAAGAGATCTTGATCTCAATGGGACTTTTCTGGTTAAAATAAATAAGGTTTTATTTAGCATCCATTTTATCATTTAAGGTATTCTGAAGAAGTGAAACTGATCTGACCAATTTGTTCAAATCATTTTTTTTCTTTTTATACAAAGAATTATTGGTGAAAAAAGCTTCTTCACATTTGCAGTTTCTACCACTAACATTATTGTTGTTCGACCCACAGCAGAGCCTAGCAGTAAAACCCTGTGTCTGAATCAAAAGGGAAAGTTTAGATGGTTTGAATGAAAGTGGAAGTTCTACCTCTTTCCATGTTGCATCATTCATTGTTGTATTTATTTGTTGTTTTATGTTTTTAAAATCATATTTTTTTTTAATTGAATTTAATAAAATATCGTTTTTAATGAAAGGCCCAGACCTTTAAATGTGTTTATGTATTTACAGCTATTTTTTGGGGGGGGTGTAGTTAAAATGTTACTACTGTTTGTTGCAGGGGCGTATATTCAGGGATCCCAGGCTGCCTGAAGTGACCGCAGCAGAGAGGACAGCTCTATATGTGGCTGCAGTGGAAGTGCTGGCAAAACTGCACTCCATGTCATTAACACTACTGAAACTTGAAGGATATGGTAAAGGACCAGGATACTGTAGGAGGCAGGTGAGCGGTTATGTTTTTTTTTGACAAGGAATCAAATTAACTGAACACACTGCCTGAAAGGTTGAAGAGTTGTGATGTTCGGAGGTGAATTCTGTGCTTAAAGGTGTCCACCTGGACGAAGCAGTACAACGCAGCAGCGCATAGAGATATTCCAGACATGAACAAGCTCTCTGATTGGCTAATGCAGAACTTGCCAGTGGACGATAATGAAGTAACGCTTGTCCATGGAGATTTCCGTCTGGAAAACATGATATTCCATCCAACAGAGGTACAACTTCCTAGCAGTTTTTTTTTTTTTTTTTTTTGCCCCAAACTGCTCCAGTTTTCTAATCTTTACCAAATGCATTTGTTCTGCTGAGGCCCGAGTGATAGCAGTGTTAGACTGGGAGCTGTCTACCACTGGGCAGCCCATAACCGACCTGGCCTACTTCCTCATGCCTCACTACTGGCCCACAGGCTTCAGCGTCATCAGCACTTTAGGCAGCTTAAAAGGAATAGAAGGTAAGAACCACAGTTAGGACTCAGTGAAACATTCAGAGAATTGTAATAAAAAAATGTCATTGTAATGTATCTGTCTACATGAGCTTAAGAAAAATTAGATTGCTGTCTTTTTATTTACACTACACAGTATTTGTCATCAGCAACAGCAGAAAGAAGCACTTGTAATGATGTTCGTGTGCATCATGTTTTAAGCATTGAAAACGATTGCAAATAAAACTAGAAAAGCACTCGGAGAACGCAAACCTCCTCCAAGCAGCACAGTTCAGGCTACACAGGAGTTCCACTGCCATCTGGTGGACATCTGTTAGTACTACAACAACACCAATGATAACTAATAGAGAATCCTTTAAAGAAATTCCTGGATCCAGACAGTGATCCGGATCACCTCCAAAATTTAATCATCTGTTCCTTGTCTCAGAGCGAACATTTCATGAAAATTTCATTAAAATCCGTTCATAACTTTTTGAGTTATCCTGTTAACTAACAAACCCTGGCAAAAACATTACCTCTTTGGTGGATGAAATGGAAAATTTATCACTAGAAAAACACATTCACAGTGACTACACCATTTACAACAGATTGTGTTTTGAATTTTTGTTGAGCAAGAAAGTTTCAACACAAGTTGACGTCTCCTCAAGCCTTAGTAAATACAGGGATAATGTCTTCATTACTGTGTGTCTTTCTACTGTCTGACCTTGCATTAATGAGCAGGTATCCCATCTGTGGAAGACATCGTCTCCATTTACTGCCGCTGTCGAGGGATACCGTCTGGATTGCCAGGGCTGAATTTCTACTTGGCTCTGTCTGTTTTTAAAATGGCAGGAATCGCCCAGGTCTGTGTGCTTGAATAATGTGGTTTGGAAGTTAATAGCAGTGTTGCACTGTAGGCACACCTTAAATACCTGCTTAACGGTTTATCTTTGTCTTTGTGATTACACAGGGATGAAGCAGGGTTTCTCACTCTTCTTTTGTTTTTTTTAATCCATCAGGGTGTCTATGCTCGCCACCTACTGGGTAATGCCAGTGCTCTAAATGCAGCTCTGTTTGGCCAGTGTGTGGAGCCTTTAGCTAAGATTGCCTTGCAGCTTGCTCAGAGGTTGGTTGTAGTTATTGTTATTGATTTACAGCAGATTCTGATGATGAATGCTATAGGCTGTTGATCAAAACAGTCCTTCAGTAACATGTTGTTAAGGAAGCCTGTTGTTTGTGTTAGAATTAATAGAATGTGATTAAAACAGCCAAGCACAGTTGTTGTTAATTGCATGTTTTGTTTAGAATCTGCTCTGTGTTCAGCCAGAAAATAAATAAAGTCCACCTGTTGTCTAAACTTAAGCCAGCCCCAACAGGAATTTGGCATCCAGCAGCTTCCGATTTTCCGTTAACTTCGAGTCTTTTTTTTCCCAGGTCTTTTACAGCTCCAACAGAACACCAACTGTTCCTTCAGACAGCTAAAGGCCAGGCTGTTCTCCAGCAGGTCAAAGATTTCATGAGACAATACATTCTTCCTGCTCAGGAGGTCAGTGTCCATGCCAGAGATAGAAAAATTTTGTTTGCTCAGAAAGACATGAAAGGATTCAACAGAGCACAGTAGTTCATTCATGCCATTAGAATGAATGAATTTGAGGAAACAAAGGGTCAGTAGATTACATAAGATTCACTGCACGCAGAAGTCCCTGTTGGCAGGGCATCACAGGGTTCCTAACACTGAGCAGTAACTTGATGCTCAGAGATGGCATGCAAATGTTGTTTCATTATTATATGTAGAAGAATTCAACAGACAAGAAAAAGGGAAAAATCCATCGGTATCACAAAACACTTGACTACTGATACGGCATCAACAAATAAACATTTTTATTTTTCATGGCAATGTTTATTAAGAGTCAAAATAAATTGGGCTCTCTGACCTGTCCACACTACACAACGCACTATGGAATATGTATTGTTTTGTTCCAGGAAGTTGCTGAGTACTATGCCAAGCACGCTCATTCTCCTCAGAGGTGGCACACTCCCCCAGTTATAGAAGATCTGAAGGTAATATTTACAAGAAAAATAAAATGGAATAACTGTTTTTTCACAGAGGTCCAGCAGAAACATGACCCATATGGATTCCTGTGTGTGATAGTAATGTGTAAGAAGTAATTACTGATTATTGGTATCACATCAAAATGTGTTTATCATTAACTTTACAATGATCTCATTTGGAAGAATATACATTTACAGAATAACTTTATTAATCGCTAAGGAGAAATTTACTGTTTTCAACTCGATAAAAAGAAAGAATATTAAACAAAAAAGGTCAAGTTTGAGGTTAAATCTGTGTGTGCAAAGCATCGATTATCTATCTGTGTCCAGGCCAAAGCGAGGGCGGCCGGGCTGTGGAACCTGTTCCTGCCTTCGGTCAGTGGTCTCAGTCAGCTGGACTATGCCTTCATTGCAGAGGAAACCGGACGTTGCCTCTTTGCCCCCGAGGTCTTCAACTGCCAGGCTCCTGGTAAACTCACTACACAAGTTATGACAGAGCATATGATGGAGCATTGATATGTCTTTAATCTACATTTTTTCATTGTGGATCATGTGCTCTGTGGCCTTCTGTCTCTTTCCTGCCCTCTCAGACATTAACAACCATTTATTTTGGATTAATTCAGTAAATTTTTGAATAGGCTTCCAAAAAAAAAAAAGGAAAGGAGGCCTCAAGATGTACAACAGCATAATTAAAACCATTTTTTTCCACAGATACAGGAAATATGGAGGTTCTCCACATGTTTGGCAGTGAGGAACAGAAGAGAACATGGCTGCAGCCTCTGCTCAAAGGGGAGATCCGCTCCTGTTTCTGTATGACAGGTACTATCATTAACATGCCATGATTATAGACAACACCACATTGTCTGTAATTGAAGAAGTTTGGTAATTAACCACCTGGCAGGGGGCATTTGGATGTTTAATGCAATAACCTTTCAGAAACAATGTTATGTCTGGTTCCAAAAAGCAGTTCATAAATTATTTATTGTGGTTTTCAGCTAAATGCTGCATGGATTGCAATGACCTTAAATGGTCCATATTACGCCCAGCATGACTCCTACCAGCTCTGTAAACAGCTTGTTTCAAAACTCTACTTGCTTATAAGAAAACACCAGTTCACTCTGAGTAATTTCTCCCTGTTGTGTTTCACTCTGGTTTGCACACTGCCTGGATACCGTAGCATGCTCTTGCCAGAGGTGATTACGGTGGGTGTGAACCTCCCGTGGTTTTTATACACACAAATTGCAATAAGTAGTGGTTTGGGATGTGTTTTGTCACTATCTTCATTGATTTGTTACTCTAGATGATGAAGAACTGGGACTGATAAACTTTTTTTCTTCTTATTTCTGACGTGTTCTGGCACGAATCACATGTTTAAAATATCACTAATGCACTTTTGTTTCATTTCGGAATTTTGGCAAACGCAGCAGGGAAGGTGTAAAACGTACTAAATCTAACTTGGTGTTTTTCAAAATAAATGGATATAAACACAGTTTAGTGCATTGAAATCTGATTTGTGGTCCTTTTTCCAGAGCCAGATGTGGCCTCCAGCGATGCTACCAACATGGAGTGTACTCTTCACAGGGATGGAGAAAATTATGTCATAAACGGCAAGAAATGGTGGAGTAGTGGTATGTACATTTCTATTTCCATTAGCCTTATATTAAAAAGGTGTTTAACATCCCATTAAGAACTCAGAACATGTTTTTTTTTTACTTATAGTATTCCTTTAACTTAAGAAAAGCAGGTTATTTGTGTGCCAAGTCTTTATTTTTTTTATTTATTTTTTTTAAATCTGAAAAGGTTTTGGTTTATTATATAACCATGAATTCTGTCAGTGTGACAGGAGTGTATACACACCCAGGGTGTTGCAGTAACAAAGTGCTACAGAGAATGAATGTTGACCTAAACTGTTAACATATGGACGAGAAAAAAGTTCTCATGACTCTTTCAATAAGTGACATGCAACGTAAACAACTCGAGGAGCCTAAAAACCTGTGTCACTTCACTGTGACAAATATCCTGCAGCGTGTCTTTAATGTTCCAGAAGGTTGAACTGGGAAGAAAAACCAAAAGGCACCACTTGTTTTAGAAACCTTTTTTTTTTTTCTTACTAAATACTATGAGGAAATAAAATAAATGTCCTTTAAACTTATTATGTCACCATGGAAACATAAAAGCTTTGTGTGAATAATTTGTGACTCATGGTTTCAGATTTGTTGTTGCTTCACTGATTCTTTTAAGATTTTTTTTTTTTATTATTATGAATCCAGTTAAAAATCACAACATAATTAACTCTACTTGTGAATTCACAAATGTTGCAAGATAATATTTAATTGTCAGATGTTATCTAAACTTTGTACTAATCTTTCTAAATAATCATGTACCTCTGATCTCAGTCTCCCTGAGCTGAAAGATATATTCCAGATGTTTTGTTTGACGCAGCCATGGTCTGAGGTTTTAACTTCAGGCTCAAAGGAAAACAGTGGCCTGTTGTTTTTTCAATCGACACCGAATTCCTTCTTCCCACTGAAAGCTTGAAGTATTATGGTTTACCAACAAATATTCACAATTTTTCTGTCTGTGTGACTCCCTGTTCTTCACATCACTGGTTTCGTGAGGTTCTATCGTAATGAATTCATCTTCACTGGAAAGTATGCTTGGTATTTGTTACCATTTACTTGCTGTGATTTAAGTTGTGGATACTGGCAACCCATGTCCTTAGAGCCTGTTTTGACTCCCTGCAGTGAGTCATTGTATCCATGCAAACGTCCGCCTGAAATTAACAACAAAGTGGAAGTAAAACTGCAGAGCTAAAACAGTAAAGGTTTGGCGACTCAGACTTTCCAAATGTCAGTGAAGTATCCACTGCCAGCTGCTTGTTGAAATGTTAAGGGTGTTTCCCAATCAGCCGCCCAACGCCACGCAGCGTCCCCTAAAGACACATATGTTTACACAGGGTTTTAACTTTTGTCTAAGAGAAACTGAAAGGAAGGCTGCTCTTGTCTTTGGATTTTTTTTATTTATCTTTTGTTTAATGCTGCTTTTGCACTGTATTTACCACAGTACTAATTACCCAGTGAATGCCATCACGAGCACATCACGTGGTTGCTTCTCGTCAAGAAATAACCCACTGTAGCATAAACTTACGGGAAATGCAGGCCCATGTGCTTAAGAAAAAATGTTCCCTGTAGTCCACATGCAAAGATGTAGTGTTCTGCTTTCACTTTTACCTCTGAAGTTGTTTGGGGCAAACTCAAACATAGGAAGTTACCAGGGTAATTCTGGGACATGGAAGCTATAAGGCTGCCCCCATAGGCACAAGGATAGACTTAATACTTCCCAGATCTACAGTCTGTAATCTTTAAACCATGGGGCTGTAATTATTAAACCACGTGAGGACAGTGTTCATGTAATGAAATGCATAAGGACTGAACACAAAAAAATGCAAAAATGCGAGGATAATATCATTATAAATGGTGATAAAACATGTAAATTCTTTTTTTGTGAAAAAAGTAGCACTGCGTTTTTAATGGGTTAAAATTGTGAGATTCATACTGCATTTGAATAACTTTAATAACTTCATCAAGTGCTGTTTAAGAAGAAGACTCTGATGTACATCTGGGTCAGACCGACTTTTTATTTGTTTATTTACTAATTCCTATGTCTCGTAAAATAGTCTTGTGCCTCTCAGACATACCTAATTTGGAGCGTCTTACTCCTACAAATCCCAGTTCTAATCCATTACGGTGAAAGACTAAGGTACTGTAAGTCGATGAAAGGCAAACACTGAATTTGTTTAATGTGTAAAGGTGTTGACAAGCTCTGTGGTGTTGGCCAAAAACATCTGAGCCTTTTTTTTTATCATCACTGTCATGTAAACAGGCCTGAATAAGACACTGCTGGGCTGTTCCCATTTATTGCTTTGTGCTGATATCTGATCTTCTGAGAGGTTAGGCGCCTCTTTTCAGTCTTAGACATAATATGATGGCACTAAAGACACTCAGAGGGAACACAATAAATGCTGTATTCGGAGAATCTATTTGTCCCACTGAAATGTTGAAAATGTTGTAAAATACTATGAATCACACTCCACTGCACACCATTAGCTCTTTTAAACCCAAATTATTGAAATAACAAGTTATGCATGAATGAAAACAATGAGTTCTTGTAGCTCCTCAGAGGAACATGTCACCAGTACTGTTCGTCACTTTGATGGGATGGTGGGGTCTTTCCTGCTGTGTGTTGTGCTGTTTGTTTGCCAAATACTGTTTGTTTCAGTGGATCACCCACTGTGCAATTAAGCCATCGCTCATCCCAACTCGAAGCCACGGGATGTTGTGAAATGAGATGCAGATGATCTGTTCGAAGGCACTACAGGCTGTAAGGTTGAATTGGGTTGTTATAGAGGACCACGTTCTCAGCTGAGTTTAATTGCAGCAGATGTTAGATACTTAAAATCTTTATTCTTTTATTTAACAAAATACATCATTTGTACAAAATCCAATGCTTAGTTAGTGCATAGAAAGTCAATGTCCATATAGATACTACATTCAGAAACAATACTTATATATAGATGTCTATGTCATAAAGTAAGAATAATATGGAGATAAATACACATGTGTAGAGGTGCTTTTAGGAACAGTAGATCATTTCTTTAGTTTTAAATTGTAAAGGTGCTGGTGTCCTGGTCCTCTGAACCAGACTGCGATTGTGTCTGCGTGTAATTGTTGAGTGGCACCTCCACCACTGGCTCCTCTGTCACATGTCTCTGGTGTCCGCTGATCCGCTGTCCAAGGTGCTTTACAGTCTTGAGGACGTGTCCCCTGAAGGAGGACCCCATGAAGGCGTAGAGGAGCGGGTTAATGCAGGCGTGGGAAAGCGCCAGGCTCTCTGTGATCTGAAGAGCACGGTCCAGGCCTTTGCTGACTTCACACTCGGTCACAAGAAGGTAGATGACGTCCAGCGCTCGGCACAGCTTGACCACGTTGTACGGCAGCTGTGTGAGCAGGAATACCGCCACCACAGCCAGCAGGACGCGCAGGGCCCGCCATTTCCGCTCTCTCCGCACCCCAGCTGCTCTGCTCAGGGCCCGGCCCACCCAGCAGTAGCACACCACCATGACCAAGAAAGGAAGCAAGAACCGAAGGATCACCTCCAGCAACTGCAGGGCGGCCTTCGCAGGTCGGGCCATGCTGGGTGGGTACACCTCAGTACAGGCCATCCTGTGGTGGGAGTGTTTGACCGTGGAGAAAATGAGTTCTGGAAGGCCCAGGAAGCTGGCTGCAGCCCACAGCCCCACACACACCAGGACCCACTGTCTCCTTACGTGGGGACCCATCCCATTCCTGCCTCCTGTTATCTGCGCTACAGCACGGTACCGGTCCACACTAATGCATGCCAGCAGCAGCATGCCACAGCTGAAGTTGGTGCTGTAGAGGAAGGACGTCAACTTGCAGGCCGCCGACCCCAACCTCCAACCGTGGACAGCGTCGGCCGCCCAGAAGGGCAGCGTGAAGAGAAGGAGCAGGTCTGAAATGGCAAGGTTAAGGATGCACACGTCTGTCAGGGTCCGTAGTCTCAACCACGATGTGTAGACCACCACTACCAGGGCATTCCCCGCCAGGCCCACCACCAGAGCCAGGGCGTAGATAACGGGAAGGAAGACGCTGCCAAAGGAACGTACCGCCTCTTTGTCACAAACAGTGTGGTAGTCATAGTCATATGTGTCATTGAAGTCCTCATGATCGTGGTACTCATAGTCCTCCATTTTTGCTGTACATAAAAAAAACAAAAAAAACAAAACAGAGCAACATGTAAGTCGATACCGTTTCAGGCAGAAACATATTACCTTCCTCCTTCATTGTGTATGGTGTAAAGTATGCAATTTAATGAATGTGTTAATCTGTGTGATACATAATAGATGAGGAATGCATTTGTAAACATGTAAGCTCTGATTAGAAACAGGAAAAGTGAGTCCTGTTTTTCTTCTGCTTCAACTGAATCTCTGCATGGTTTCACTAACGGCTTAAGCTCCGTCTGTCTGGACTGTTTTCACTGGCTTCACTGACCCACAGTGAAATGAACTTGCCTCGTAGGTAATTCTGTTTTTAATCAAATTACTATCACATATAACATAATATGCGCATGTTTAATCCCAGTGATTAGTTAATAACATGCAACACTGCTATTCACTGAAGCTGCTCATCAAACTGGTAACAATAAATGTCATGTAGGACAATGTGCTCACTGCTTGTAAACCTTATCTGAACACAGATACACATTTCCTTATGTAAACCCACCTCATGAACTGTCTTCCTTTTAATGATTGATTGTTTTTTTGCCTAAAGGAGGCTGTTAAAACCTGAAGCGCAATAGGAAATATGGGGAGAGATGATGACAATGACATGTAGCAGTCTGGTTCCTGGCCAGCTGTGAATCCAGGATGTTGTTTTGATACTGTATATGTTTTGTGCTGGTCCAACAGGACGTCCTATGGAAGTGAGACTTTGATCCAGACTGTGTTTGTGTTTTATGAGAATGTGTTGCATCTGAACAGAACGGTCCAGTCCTATAGCTACTGAATGAGATAAGGATGTACATGTCTAGTCTCATCTCTTATCAATTCCACATCATCTTTTTTCTTCTTGAAGCGTCTCTCATCGCCCCTTAAAAAACTTTTTTGCATTACAATGTGTTTCAATTCATAATGGCATTAATTAGATTCAGTTATATATTTAACTCTTGTGCACTTTTAACTCCCTGGAACCCAGAGGCTGAACTCATTACACAACTGATGGAATAAGTCCTGGCTCAAGATGCAATTTGCAGAATATTTTCCACCTCATATTCATTTTGGTGATTTACATTTGTTGCCTAGCTGACAACAGGCATTTTATGAAAGCCCTCCAGGTTTGTTATATAATGAGTCATTATGTCCCACATGGGAGGAGCAGGAGTTAGTGAAGCAGATGTTCAGAGGAACACACAAAAATATGTCAAGTATTCCACAGCTGTCAACAGCTGTACTTCATGTGGACGGGCAGTGGTGTTGGTCACTTGTGTTATTAGCTATTATAGATATTGTGCCTTTTACAAATGCATAACAAAGTAAATGCATATTATTATGGAATATATCACTAACTCATATTTAGGCTTATAACTACCCTGTCACCAAAAACAGCTACTGAGGTCAAATGTTTAATAGTTTTGAATCATTTATTGCATTATTACATGTAAATAATTCAGGTAAAATGCAGTCTGTCTTACAATGGAGAACTGGATCTGCTTCAGTCACAGGTTTATATGAAACTTTAACTGTGTGTTAAAGAAAATCACAGATTGGATTTAATGCATCACTTCTTTTTTAAACCCATAAAGACCCAAACATTTACCATCTACCAAAACCATCTACTGATGTAAATAAAATGATGTGAACTAATCTATGTTAATAATTGGTGTCAAATACAGTTAGTCATTTTTTCATGAATGTTCAGACGTTCCACAGTTAACGTGGAAACACCGTCATTTTCTACAACATTGATTTACGGGTAAAACCCATGGAGTTTGATTAATGACAGTGGACGGAGATGTTTCATTTATGTTGATTTACTGTTGGATTTTACTGGAAAAAGTCACTTTTCCTCTGTTTTCACCCCTCCACCCCCTGTCTGTCAGTCAGTCTGTCCATTCTGGCTGAGGGATATTTAAAATGCGTAGCATGTTGTTTTTTCTGCTATAAAAAAAACCTTTGACTTTACTCTGAATTCTTCTGAATATCTATATTAACAGTGAATTAAATATAGGATAAACATATGATTTTCACTGAAAAATGCAGAGGATGAAAATGACTTTGGAAAGGTTAAATGTAGATAAATTCATTTGGAAGTCTTCACAAAAACAGGTTTAAAGACTAAAAGTTGAGTGTAATGATCTGAATTGAAAGGAAGGTAATGTTAACTCATAGTTTTTCCCCCCAAAGCCTTCCACTTAGATTTAGATCTATTTTGTTTACTGATGACATGACATGTGCTGTTGAGCTCAGATCAGATTCTAATGAATTCTTATTTTTCCAAGAGAAAAAAACTTAACTTTTACTGTTTTCACTTGAACAAAATCTCTTGAATCCTGACAACTGTGGTTTTAATTTAATAAAATGAGCTGTACATATATATATAATGTATATATATTTATATAATGACCAGCTTTCATCCTAAAAGTTGTGAAATACAAAACAAAGGAACATGAACAGCAGCAGATGCATATCATCACCTGCCTAAGTTTTTTTTTTTTTTTTTTTTTTTTTTTTTTAATATTTTTCAGGAAACCCCAAAAACAGAGCAGTTGATTATTTAGGCAAAAAATTAATTTTTTCTAAAAATGATTCAGGTAGTTATTTTATGAAGGTTATGACTACCAGCCTTAGTTTAGTATGTCATCGTTGCTTCAGTATGGTTATAATAATGCCATAAAATATGTCCAGGACTTTGACTGTTAATCTAAAATGAACCTTTGACTAGTGGATAAAAACAGCACCATACTGTTCATTCTAACACTCTGTAATGATTAACTGTAAAAAAAAAAAAATATATATATATATATATATATATAGTTGGTTTATTCATACATGAAGCATAGAAGTGTAGAAATACAACAGAAGAAAGAACTCTTTGTGATATTTTGAATAGTTTTACAGTTAGTGAATAAATAACAGAGGAGTGTGTAACACTTTCTTACCTTGTGTGTGTTTTCTTTTGGCTTTTCCAGTTGATTGTGTTAATCCAGTTGTCTGAACCCAAACACTTGTGTGTCCTTGGAGTGCGGTGCTGCAGGACTGCAGTGTCTGGCCGTTCTGCCATATAACCCGCCCAACTGCCTTCAGTGCTGACACTTTAGAAGCGACTTCACTTCTCCACGTAGCCCTCCATGCACGTGTGTGTGTGCATGTGCAGAGGGTGTGTATGTGTTTTTTCCACTGAATTTTTATTTCTCTATGACGGTGACTAAGACATGCAAAAATGCTGTAATTCCATAGTGTGTTTGGTTCAGTGCACTAAGCAAAGAACAGTACAAAGAGAAGTTGTTTATCATTCCCAGATAAGCTGAAAAGGATGGTAATTTCTCTACATTTATGCAAAGAGTGCGTCAGTGGTTGCCTTTCATGTGCGTCTCTGCAAGGAATGAATGAATAGAAGCGTATAAAATAACATCCACAGAGGCTCATCTTGGTCCTATTTATTACTCCTCTCATTGTGTTTATTGCGGTCATCTACATAAATGCACTTTTGGTTTGTTTTAGGATGTGGTTGTTTGCATTTTGTATCAACCTCAACAACATTAGCTAAGCTCCTAATGACTAAACATTACAATACTTGCCTCTCAAAGATTTATGTCTGTCTGTTTTGTCTTTTTTGTTATGAAAGCTGTGTCCTTTCAGCTTGTGTTTGTCAGTTTACACACAGCTCTTTGTCTAGACGAGTAAAATAAGTGAAATAAGCTGGTTTTAGTGATAATTTTTTTTTATATTCACTTGTTTTGCAAAGAAATATGCATTGGATTTTGACAAATGACATGTCAAAATGATGGATTTTTTTTCCTCTTAAAATGAATAACAATGATGTTCATGTTGGGAATCCGGATCACTGAGCTGGTTTATTATCATTCCTGTGGTGGGACATGTTCAGACACGGCAGTGGCATTACAGCGTGGCTCACCTTTTACATCAGGGGCCATATTTCTTATGTAAGAATTCACATGAAAACACAATTGTTCCTCAGGCCAAACAGGCTTCTCCAAACCCAGTGTTTGGGTGCAGTTTGTTGCGCTTAGTTACGATCAGGTTAATCATTATTCTGGTTTGTTTAAAGCTCTGATATCAAAGCAGGAGCCCAACAACTGAACATCTACCATACTGTTTGTTTTTGTTTAGTTTCATACGCTGTAATTCTCATGCTGTGAATATTCAAAGGCTTCCGATGTCTCTTGCGTAGCCGTCTGCTGTCCACATGTCATGTCCCCAGGGGATGCTTTTGCCACTTGGGCAGAAATATAAACAGGAAGGCAGACCATTGGTCAGCCGGTTTTAGCCTAAGGCCACAGGAGATTTACTGAGAAAGACTCTCACCCAGGGAAATTCCACTTAAATGCTGGATTTTAATATTAATGCTGTGGTTGGTTTGTGTAATATCCTATGAAAACAAAAGATCTATATGATATTGCCCTCTAGTGGGTGTATATATATATGTATGTCCAGTACATACACTCAAGTTAATTTTTATTTTCTCCCCAAGATAGAGTCCAACTGAAGAAACCAAACTCTCAGCTGGATGTTCTCATCACATCCCAACTTTGTCACTTCCTATTCAGCAGCCCACAGTTTCCACCCTCATGGGTCACAGAATGGTTAAGGACAGAGCCAGACTGAATCATCCCATTGTTCATCATGTCACAAAACATCCATATGAAATTAATACATGTCTTTTTGTTCGTCACAGGTGCAGGCAACCCTCAGTGTAAAGTAGCCATTGTTATGTGCAGGAGCAGATCTGAAGATGTTAGCAGGTCAGTGAAACAGTCATGTGCTGAAAGGAATGTGTGTTTTACGTCTGCTCTGGTGAGTAGGACGTAAAAATACCTTATTTATCCTTACTTGCACATGCTGCTGTCATCTGTTTCCACTTGTGTATGTTAAAAAGGTTCTTCTGTTTGTTTCCCTTTAACCTTCTTTTGTGCCACTGTTCTAACAGAGGCAGGACTTTACTCAAGGATAGGGCCATGTCCTTGAATTTTAACACCAATGCCTAATCTCTCCGCCTCGTATCATGAGAGGAAAATGTATCCGTTTTAATCTTGTTGGCAGTCGAGTCATGTGTCCAACATAATGGCAATAATCATTCTCTTGTATAAAAGATGTTAATGAAAAAAACCTTCAAACAGTCACACCCAAGAAATGTAATGCACTCTCTCCTCCGGGCGACACACACCCAACCTTGTTTGTACAGTAACAAAAAATGTTGATCAGTTACAGATCGTTTCCCACATAATAGCTACACAATATTCACAAAAATAATAATAATAAAACCTTCTGTTTTTAGGCACAGGCAACACAGTATGATCCTTGTACCGATGGACACGGTGGGCGTACGTCTGGTCAGACCGCTCACTGTGTTTGGACAGGATGGTACGATCATACCCTTCCACTTTTTCCTCAGTATTTTTCAATTGACAAATACTCATTATTGACTAAATTGAAGTTTTTATGACATTTCTTGTCAGATGCCATTCACGGTGGTCACTTTGAAGTCCACTTCAATGATGTACGTGTTCCTGCATCCAACATCATTCTGGGTAAGACACTCCTGTAGGTTCTTTGTTTTCAGTTATTGTATTTACCCGTGGGCCTCCTTAAGAGGCGCAGAACACCATTAAAGCCATAGAAGTGAGTTATTACCCATCATCCTTCAACTGGATTCGACTGGACTTGGACAATAAAGTGATTTGTTATAAAGAACGAGGTCACAGGGCGAGAGATGGAATCCTGTATCAGCAGTAACTGTTGCTGGTTGAGAGTTACACTGTATTTTTCTTTTTATTAGGAGAAGGCCGGGGGTTTGAGATTGCTCAAGGGCGTCTGGGGCCAGGCAGGCTGCACCACTCTATGAGGGCTGTGGGCCTGGCAGAGCTGGCACTGGAGCTGCTCTGTCAGCGGGCAGCTTCCAGAGGCACGTTTGGAAAGAAACTGTACCAACATGTGAGTAAACGCAGACTCACAGGTTCCTGCTTTCTCCAACCTGTGGCAGTTGAGCACCTGCCCTCTGATGACACCTAGTGGACAGACTGAGACACAGCCATAGACCATTCAGGCCATTTTTCAGTTCAAAAGTATTTAATTATAACATATGACATGAGCAGCAATGTTTAATAGACTTCAGTAAAATGTGACAGGTGGAACAACTGCTAGTTAGTTACAATCTACAGCTGTTTTTATGATATAAGGCAGAAGAATGCTCATTTAAATGTAGTGAAAGCCCCCCCCCCGGACCAAAACAGCCCCCACAACATTCTGCAGCACCATGCAGTACCTCATACCAACATAATGACCCAAA
>JAPSES010000115.1:6917577-6934368 GCA_029822895.1 Maxillicosta whitleyi
GCACCATGCAGTACCTCGTACCAACATAATGACCCAAAACAGAAGTCCAAACTATGCCAGAACTACCTGAAGCAAAAACAACCAGATGGTAAGATTGAAAACATGAGTGTCCAGACTTAAACCCATGGAGCTGGTTTGGATGAACTGGACAGAAGAGTGAAAGTAAAACAACCTACAAGTGTTACACATTTATCACAACTTCTGCAACAGAGTGAGGAGAACTTTATGTACAATATTTGTAGAAAAAATGCCATGCGCAAAACTTCAATTGTTTATGGTCTGTTTAATTTTCAGAGTACAATGAGACATTAAACTGCACAATTTTCAGTGAAATTCTGGAGAAATTGGGGTGTTCTAAAAATTTTGACCAGTAGTGTGTGTGTGTAAAATCAATTACTAGAAATTTCAGGCGACCCCATTTGACTTCAGGTAACCCCACATGGGGTCCTCACACCAAGGTTGAAAAACACTGGCCTACAGACATGACCTGGCCCATAATGTGAGATGTTAGTGTGTCTGCTGCAGGGGTCAGTGAACAGCCCATCACACACACACACACACACACACACACACACACACACACAGTACTGCGTCACTACTGGTGTGGGAACAGCCCATGAAGGACGAACCCTGACGGAGCAGTGCCTTACATTCATGTGTACCTGATGGACCTGATAGTATTAAACATGATCTATTTTAAAAGAACTTTACTGTTTATATATTCTGTTTTAGATTTGATTCTTTATCTTCTTATGCTAAGTCTGGGTACCTATATTTAGTTCAAGTACCACTGATGAAATGACAATAAAACTGAGTCCAACTCTGAACATTCACTACACGTCCCCTTTAAGAGTAAAGAAAACCTTAATGTGATCTTGGCCCGTGTCATCCACAGATCTTACTCTGTGTCTGTTTGTATTTTAATAAGTTGAGGCAAAGCTCAGTTGGAGGATATTTGATCTGGGTTAAGGTTGGTTAAAATGTGTCTTCACACTGAACTGTTTTGTGGAATTGCAGGTGAACACTGATGTGATATTGTACACCACCAAGGTTTGGTCTGTTTCCATAGTTACCGCTTTGACTTTGTGGACCATCTTCTGTGAGTTTAACATGGTGGATGGATGGTCACCAGGTGTTTACAGAGGTTCTATGTGACCAAAGGAATGCTGCTGACGATGGGTCTGAGATACGAGGATCTGAGATATGAGGGTACAGTCTGTGGTGTAGTGGTCTGTGTACCCTTTCTAGTTTTCAAAGGCTGTTTTTAATATCTCAGAGTCATGAATATTGATTTTGGGGTACCAATCAAGCATCAATGAGTTAATGAGGTGAAAGTTATGGAACTTGAAAGTACATTAAACATTCTCTCATCACCTCTGTGTTCTTGTAGGAAGTGGTTGCTCATTGGATCGCAGAGTGTCGCCTCCTGATAGAGCAGACCCGCCTGCTGACTCTTCATGCGGCTCATAGTCTGGACACTGGAGGCAGCCGGGCGGCACGGAAACAGGTACGACTGTCCAATTCCTTCGTATTTAACTTATAGTGTACACCAGGGGTGTCAAACATGCGGCCCTCGGGCCAAAACCAGCCCACCAAAGGGTCCAATCTGGCCCACGGGATGAAATAGTGAAATACAAAAAATTACACTGAAGATATTATCAAAGATGATAAAATAATTTCAGGTCAATTCAATCTCAAGTGGGTCAGACCAATAAAACTATCAGAATAAACTATAAATAAACTAGTCTTTTACAAAAAAATGTGAACGATCTGAACAAATGTGAACTAGAAATGTCGAGAGTTAAATGTAATTGTACCGATATTCTACCTGTTATTAAATATTTAGTGTATTTGTAGATCCACTGTGATCTGCAAGTTATAATGGCGTAAATTGTAAAAAAAAAAAAAATTGCACTTTTGTTTGGTAATGAATTTCTTTTTGTTTGTTTTTAACATTTTTTTCTGATTAGTTTGTAGATGTAAACATTTTAACAATACAATTTTACTTTTTTCACACTAAAACATAGAAATTACACATAACTGTGGAACTGATATCATTTATATATTATGTTAATAGTTTAATGATCCGGCCCACTTCCAAGTCGTATTGGTCTGTATGTGGCCCCTGAACCGACATGAGTTTGACCCCCCCCGGTGTACACGATACTTCAATAGATCAGATCTTAAACACTATAGGGCCAAAGGTACTGGGACAAACTGAACGCAGATAAACTGGGCTACAAAACGACGACATGTCAGTTCTGTTCAGGTTATTCTCTCATCTTTAATGCGTATCTGCTTTGCTTCCTAGATCGCTATGATTAAAGTGGCCGCAGCCAGGATGGTCTGTAAGGTAACAGACTGTGCAATCCAGGTGTACGGAGGTGCAGGAGTGTCTGGAGACTTTCCACTGGCACAGATGTGAGTATCTGATGCACAAGTTAATCTGACAAATTCCATCTCCTTAGTGGTGGCGTACTGACGCTTGTCCCCGCAGGTATTCTTATGCACGGACTCTGCGCATTGCCGACGGGCCGGATGAAGTGCACCTCTCCTCCATCGCTGTTCTAGAACTGAGGGACCAACTAAAGAAGGCCAAGCTATGAAGTTCTAGACATCATGAGCTTTTACCGAAGTACAAAAACAAACATTACAATCTGTTGAATTTTAACAAATACCACTAATGTTTACTTTAACTCCTATTGTAATTTAACCCAAAACAAAACAGCTAATGTAAATAATAAATGTAATCAAATTTATGCTATTTGTCTAAAAAATGAAATAAAATAAAAAAAAATAAATCATTTCATAAATTAAAAAAAGAAACATATTTATTAGGAATTCTTTTTTAATGTGATCTACAAAAACGAAAAATGACAGCATGAATATAAGACTATTGTCATCACACTCTGTATGGGTGTGGTCTACCACATGGATGATTTCCATTGGGAGGTGATGGGGAGTCAGGACACACAAGCACATTTTTTTTTTTACAATATAAAACAGCAATGGCCCCATCCATTTGATACACCAGATGGAAACCCATGCAACACCCTGGCCTGCACTCACCTCCATCTATACATCAACATCTGAGCAGCAATCTTCAGCTGCTACATCAGTCACTTTTTTTTTTTACACAACAGCGCAGAGATGGGTAAGAATCAGTTGGGGGAGAATAGGCTGGTTCGAAGGTTGAAAGAAATGTTGTGTCAGTGTTTACTCTTCTTAGATTTTTTGTGAGACCGGTGAGGGGACCTTGATTTGGAGCGGGACTTCTTAGCCGATTTCTTGGGCGTCCTAGAGCGTGACCTCCTTGATCGTTTGGGTGTGCGAGGTGATGATGGAGACCTAGAAACAGAGACATGATTTTAATTGCATCTTTGTAGGATTTCCATAGGGACCCCCACCTGTGGATCCTTGTGTGTATTTGGAAACTGAAACTAAGGCTTGTGTAAATTCTCTGAACCAGATTCAGAATAAATGTGCACTTTAGACACTCTTCTTTCTTAATGTAATAATGAATCTACATGAACATTCAGTGAAATAGTTCTGAAAAAAGCACAACAGGGTTCCTGCAGACCTTTAAGACTACTTAGAACAGAATTTAGTGCCCATTTCATGGTCATAGTGACTCCTACAATTTAGGAAAATCCATTTATTGACTCCAACACCTTGATTCCCACTGTTCTGAATCATTTCTCACCGGGGTCTGCAAAGTTAGGGATAACTGGCTCCTAATTTCAATATAAATTGTGAGGTTGGAACAGGTGGAACTGAATCAATCAACGTTACTCTCTTTGCAGCTTCGACATTTAACCACAATACAACAAAGAAATTTATAGCAACAGATCTTCAGACCTACACTATCAAATGTAATACCTTTAAAGGTATTGCGTACAGATTTGTAAATTTAAGACCCTGCACAAATTCATCCAGACTGAACCACATCTACATTTTAAAGTCTGTGCAGGTGGATGTTTATTAGTTTGTCATAGTGCTTTTCAGAAAAACTACATCCTTCCAGTCTTTCCTCCTCCACTAGTACTACCTTTAAACGGCCCCAGTACCAGTTTATTTTGGATACTTTACGGTTTTTGACCCATGGGTTTGGTTATAGTATCAATGTAACTAGGCTGACAAGTGAATGACACCTCCAGTTTGATCAACTTAAACCTGTACGAGCTTGTGGAACATGTTTTATTGTGGCAAATAAGGGACTGGCAAAGACTGCAGTAACTGAATGCACTGCTGGCTGTTTTAGATCCCTGCTGTGCCCAAAACACATTCAATTATCTTGTCATTAATTTAACTTTTATAACTGTTAAATATTTAAACTCATATTATAACAACAACACTAACCCACAACAATAAGTGAGACATTTTGTCTGGATCATCAGGTAGGAGTCAAACACATGAACAAATATTCTCACCTCTTGGAGGACTTTTTGTTGCTGGATCGTGGAGAATCTTTATGGGAAGAGCGGGAGGATGTGTCTTTAGAATATGAGCGATCAGAGCGTTCTGAGCGTTCGGATCGCTCTGATCGAGGTGACGATGACCGGCCTCGTCTGCTGCTGCTCCGCGTCGGGCTCGGTGACCCGCTGTGATGCCGCTTCCTGTCAACAGCAGAGGACAAATAACTGAGACGGGACATGTTTAGTAAACAGACCTGCCTCCTGACCGTCTCGCTGCTTATCTCACCTGTCTTTCCGTGTTGGCGTGTCCTCTTTGTCTTTCTCTTTCTTTAGGTCTTTAAGTCGCGCCTCGGCTTTCTCCTTTTCCTTCTTCTCCCGCTCTTTTTCCCGTTCAAGTTTTTCCTTTTCTTTTTCCTTTAAATACAAAGAATAATAAAAGTCATTTCATTAAATTGTGCCACATTTCATATTGGATCATCCTGGTTAAATCTTGTCTAATACTTTTTGTAGTAGTTTGTCCCTGTAGTGCTCCACTTGCTCCAGAATACTCTGACCAGGCTTCTTGGGCCTTTTCCCTGATTCCAGTTCATCCTGGAACTTCATCACTTTAACCTGTGTGAACACAACATGCATGACGAAGTCAGTGAATTCAATAATGTTTGTGAAAAGTGCAGATGGTGTATGAGTGCTATAAAGTACCTCGATTTCTCTCAGTTTAGTGCGTTTTTCCTCATTCATTTCAGACATCTTGGTCTTAAAATCAGTATCATCTCGGATGGGGTTGGAGTAGCTCTGAGTGTCCTCTGAACGAGAGCTCTTGTCATCGTCATCACTGTCGTCCTCATCCCTTTTTTATTTTGTACAGTTTGGAAAAAAAAAAGTTAACTGAGCACTCTAGACAAAATTCACACACACAGCTCAAAGAAAAACAATAAATGTAATAACATACTTTTTTGTTTCTTCAGGCTGTTCAAAAATCTCCCATTTTGAAGTTGTCACAGCTGAGGAGAAGACAGAAAAAAGACAAAATGTTTATTTATCAAGGTCATCCCATACATTTTCATTCACTTTCCCATCCAGATGTTGTACCTTGAGCTTGTAACTCTGACTCGTCCACTGCTTCCCATTTTGAAGGAGCCACCTTGAAGGCCGTTTCTTTGGACTGATCCACTACAAACAAAAACACCCCAAAATAAAAGACCTTCAAAATGAGTTTCTGTGCAAACGTTGATCATTATGTCCGCCCTATTCCTTCTACTCACAGGGTATTCCATCTATGTCCTCCTCCATGGGTTTGATAGGAACACCGTCTAGGTCATCCAGAGGAGCACCATCAATCGGGGCCCCATCAATTGTCCCAGCATCTATCGGGACCCCGTCCACATCCTCTAGCATAGAGCCGTCTACATACTCCCCTATTGGTGCTCCATCGATGTCCTCTGTCGGTTCAGCCTGGGACACAGACAACACAAACAAATTCAAGCTAGGAAAACAAAGTTATGTTTAGGATGTAACAGTTCTTGTATATTTTACCTCCACCATGAGGGCAACAGATTCCTTCTCAGCTGACAGATTCACCAAACCCAGGAAGATGTTCTGCAGCTTGATGAGGAAGGGGTCTGGGTACACAGCCCAGTCCTCCCACGCACGGAAACATGACATGACCCGTTGCTGCAAATAAGAAGAAAACAACAACATACAGTTTAGGAATGTGGGAGACACAACCAAGCATCTGACATATTTAGTTTGTTTAGTTTCATGAGATGAAAGCAGATGGACACTCAGTACCTTGAAGTTCTCAGACTGAAGGTGACCCTGGATGGTTTTGTATGTTGCATTAAGGTCTGAGAAAATCTGGCAGAGTTTTGTCTCAAAACTAGGGACAAGTAAAAAAAACAAAGAAAAAAAAAATCCCCAAGTATGACTTAAAACAGTTCAGTAGTGACTGCAGGAATGTAGATCTAAAACAGTATTGTGTAACACTGTCCAACACATCCAATCAGACCACTTACTATTTCCTGTAGTAAGATGCATTGGCTACTTTGGCAGAAGAGTTGTACAGTACATCAGAAACTAGATATAACCGGGCAATCTGAAATGTCACAAAAGAAAATTAGATGTTAAAACTGACTTCAAGTCAACGCTGAAAATGCATTTACTCCTTCATGAGACAATCGATACTGTTCCGAGCAGCAGGGGGCGGTGCCTTGCCTTCTTGGGAAGAGGGGTTTTGAGGATTGAAAGGGACTCTGTGATACATTCGACTATCTCTTCAGCTGCTTCAGCGTGGCTGAGACAAAACAGCATCGCTTCTGCTATGTCCCCCCTCCTGGGAGTCAACCCACGTAGCATCTCTTCTAATTTGTCCCGCTCTCTGCAGAGATGAAGAGAAGTTCAGAAGAATTTGAAGGTGTTGTAAGAGACTGCATATTTTAGGAGAACATGTTTAGTACAAATTGTATGAGCAGGAATGTTCTTACTCTTCTTTCAAGCAGCCTTTCTTGTTAGCCTCCTCCTCTTCCTCCTCTTCTTCACCATCATCATATGGACCATGGAGGTAAGGATTAAGGGGAGGCGGACGCCACAGAGACCCATTCTTAAACATCCTAAAGTCTTCGGTTCGCCATTTGGCTGGTGCTTCGCCCTATCAAAGTAATTAAAAAAAACCAAACTTGAATCCTTCTGCTCAGAGAACACCTTCATGGTTGTACCCACTCAAATGTGTAAGCACCTGTAGTATGGAGTAAAGCTTCCACCGGTAGTACACATGTGCCGGGCTCTGGTTCTCAAATAGAAATCTAGAAAAGACAAAACCAAACAGGTCAAGCATCATCCCAGGCTGTTAATGCTGCCACAGTTTCCATGTGCGTCCACTCACCTGTACATGGGATTGTTGATTTCTCTGTTCATGATCATGGCTTCAAACATTGGGCCTTCACGCACCACAAACTCGATCATTCGGTGGATGAGAGAAAGCAAATTCCTACAAGAAAAACACAGTTAAAGCAAACGGATTCAGACTGGCCGGACTCTTCATGTCTATGAAAAGCCTGTCTCTTAAAGATTAATTTATGCTTGATGGTCCAACACTCATAACAGCTGACATGAAAGTTTAATTCATCTGTAACAACAGGAACATATCCTCTCAGTATTAAGTTGTGTGCTTCATTGTTTCCGTCTCTCACTTGACAGTAGCTAAGGTGTATGTGGGACTTTAGTAGTGAGACACCTGTGAGGAGTGTCATGTGACCAAGCATAAATTATGCATAACTTTGACTATGCCTCTGGGTCTAACAATCTATTAATGCTGCTACAAATCAAGCTTTATAAAGAAAACACTTTCATGAAATGACATTTGATAAACTAACAATTCCAGTAATTGTGGAAAATTAAATGACACATTTGTGTGACCATTGTTGTGCAAACTCCAGTGCACTTAATTACATTGCACTGCATTAACCCTTAATAATCTTCCTGGATTTAAATTTCACAAAATGGGGAGGAAGTGAAGCTGTAGACATTGGTGAAAGTAGGAACAAGACACTGCATTGACTGAAAAAGTCTGCCAACATGATGCCTTTACAGTCCCACTCTCATCTCCCAACTAACATAAAGTGAGGAAGAACCAAAGCAGTATAGGATTGTTGGCCTAAAATAGGCTAAACAGGTCATCTACAGGTAGAATAAATCATAACTGCATACAGTGCAAATAGGGTCACTGGAGAGTTTTGTGACATTTTTGGGGAGATACATGGTGCAGGCTGCATACAATTAGCCTAGAGTGGCCAACAAGACAAAAAGATGTCTTTCATTTAACAACACAGATCACATTTACTTGTATTGGAGCTGATCGTACCAATGGCGGGGTAAAATTCAGTATACTTTCCCAATCCATCCCATGATGCTTTTCAGGTCCCTCGCTGCTGCAGACAGTTCAACTTGTGCTGCTCACCAAGGCCAATGTCAAAGGTCATATATAGACTAATACTGGCAACTTTGGATTTGTTGGCAGGGGCCAGATTTACTGAGCTCCCAATGGTGTGACAGAGGCCAAGGGGGAAGACGGTCTGAATGAGCAATGGTCAGAGAGCAGGATCTCACAAATACAGGCCTAGAACTCGGCAGACTATGTTTGTGGCAGAGTACCATGTCACTAAAGCTGAGTAACAAAACTGAATGTTGATGCATGGAGTGGGACTGCGATGGACTAAAGTCATGATCGTTGGCTCTAAACACCACATTAAAAAGCACTAACATGATGTTTTGCTGTTTAAAGGAAACATGAGTGATGGTGGAACGTGAAGGAGTGAGTTACAGAACAAACCTGTCTGTCAGTATTTTCTATGTATTAATATGAAGACATTGTACAATCGGCTTCACTACCATTGCTCACCCACACTGACCAGCCCCCTGTAGCATGCAGTGATCAACTGATCAAACTTTTTGCTTCATTATGGGATGTTTTTTTTTTTTTTCTAAGTTTGTACACCAATTTAAAAAAAGAAAAACATGTACCTTTCTGTTGGGATAACCACTTTGACTATGGCTTGCGACAGAGTCTGTATATGAAGTCACATCAGATAATAAACATAGAATGTGAGTATTGTTAAATAGCAACAAGTGAAAAATATAAAAAATGCATTTAAAAGTGCACATAGACAACAACTTTCCTTTACTGCTGTCAGTTTTACAAAAGGCCAAATTCCCCTGACACTGTATTCATTAACATAAACGCCTTTCTGAAACACTCAATTTTCATTTTACCTACACCATGATATACAGTGTAAAACTACTCAAGTTAACAAATCAAAAACTATCAATAGACACTTGAATTACACCCTTTGGTGGCATTATCAAGTCTAACATCATACCAGCACAATTAATACAACACTGGCATAACCCATGAGAAAATCCTAAAGCTGATATGCTGAGTTACCTTCTCAAACTCCTCCTTGTTTTTAGGCGGAGGAAGTAGGGGGGCATTAGGGTTCTTTAGCCTCTCCCGGGGCTGGGCATTGAAAGGAAGGCCAGAGGGAGGCGGTGGGAGTGTGTGCTCCATCATGGAAGGAGGGATGTAGATGGGGTGGGGTGGAATGGGAACACCTTTGCCCCATCCCAATTTCATCTCAAAGTTCATAATCATCTTTCCTGAAAAAGTAATAAAGACATTTAATCTAAAAATGTAAAATAGCTCTATCGTGTTTTTTGATGCAAGACAAAAGTTTACAAATGATATACCATTTAGATTTTTGAGTGCACGCTCAGCATCCCTCCTGTTCATGAAAGCCACAAAGCCACAGTTCCTCTCCCGAGCCCTCTCCTCGTCTGTTCTCGGCCACATAATCTTTACACTGGCCAGGGGGCCATAGCGGCCAAACTCTTGACACAGCATCTCTTCATTCATCTACAAAAAAGGCAAAGGCAGGAAAGCATGTGGACATTAAATGATCAGACATCCGCTGACCCAAAGCCATTTAAGTCACAAGCAACATATTAATATCAAATACACAGCAGAGATAAGCTAATCAATGCTTTTACATGAGTTTCTCCAATTTATATTATTTTTTCACCTGTGGATTGATGTTTCCAAGGTACAAGTTAGTAGTAGATGGATCTCCAACATCATGGGAACCTGGTGCACAGTCATCCAGAACTGCAGAGACAGAGAAGACAGAACCATTTCCTACTGCTGACTGACAGGACAACATATTTTCTTGGCAAGATTAAGATATTCACAGCCACTATATTAAGTCACAATTACCACTGGACGGACGGTTTCTTCTTGAAGAACCATCCGCTAAAAGAAGCAGAAAAGCAGTATAAATTTTGTTTCAGAGTAAAAGTAGAAAAAGGGGATGCGTAGGGGAGGTAGAGTAAAGCTTCGGGACAGGGCCACTTCAGGCCACGTTGGTAAGGGGAACGGAGTGCAGCACAAACACACTTACATGAGCGTCTTCCATCCATGCCAGAAAGAGGCTCAAATCGACTAACACGGCCTTTCATCTTGTGTCTTTCATCCCTTTCTTCCTGAATTCTGCAAAAATGCAAAGAAATAACCACTCAAGTTCTACATATTTGAATGAGTACACCCACAGTGTTTTCATACAGGGTTTCTACTGGTATCAGCAAATGTAATTTAATGCTTTTTAATTCCACTTTTAAATAATTCAATGCCCTTGTTCAACTACAGATAAAGTTTTATACATAGTTTTATGTTGGTTTACTGTTAACAGGCTTTAATCAGGTTCCAAATAGTTCCTCCTCCAACCACTTCTTCTGAAACTTGCATTTTTCCAACATTTGCTAATATTCCCTCATATTAATATTATATTAATATTCCATGCTCACAACATTTTGCATTTCAAGCAGCTGGTGTTGTGACTCAATCATCACACTATACTTCCAATCAAAATTATGAAATGTTTATAAAATCAACATAAATCATGAATAATAAAACTTTAACCCCCATCAAGTGTATTTAATTTTTCAATGCTTCTTGACATCAAATCTAATAGTTTTTAATGTCATTTAAGGCTTTAAATTTCACAAAATCTATATAATGACCCACAAAAACCTTGTAATATGATATATTAGGCACTGACAACAACGTAGATAAAAGAGATGTAATTAAACTTACTGTTTAAGTTCTTCTTTGAAGAGCTCCAAGTTGCTCTTCTTCTTTTCCTTTTCACTGCCTTTCTTCAAAGACTGAAATTATACGATTACAATTATAGTAAAAAGGGAATAATTTACAAGAGTTAAATATGAATGTAAAAATACTTACATGTCGTTTATCTAGTGCTAGAAATTGAGGTGGTGTTTCCAAAGGCAAGAAGCTTTTTGTTTGAGACTCAAAACGTGACTTGGGTTTGTACAACTTTCCTCTTTTGTCATCAGCAGCTGCTTCCTCTGAGAAAAGACAATGAAAAATTAGATTGTTCTTTGCAATGGTCTCTGTGAGCTCCCTTAATCAGCGCTTGTAATATCATGTAATTATCTGATGATCTAACATTAAAGTACCTTTGGTTGCATTAGCAATGCCACCACGGACAAATGCTTTAACTTTTCCCTCTCCTCCTCCTTCAAAAGCAGCAAGAAACTCCTCATAGATCTCTGCTGCTGCCCGCTCATCCTCCTGGAAACACAAGTCAACATCCACCATGTGAACATAGCTCAAGTTACTTCAACAAAATCTGCTATTATTAACCAAATGTGACATAATAAAAAGTAGTAACAATAGTATTCAAAATCACTCACTTTTTTCTTTATTTCATCCTGTTCCTTCTTACTTAGTGTCCTTTTTGCCACTGCCATTTTACCGATGCTGAAGGACTTTAGTTTGCTCTCAAGCAGCGCCTGCAAATGTAAACAAAACGTGATTGACTACAAACCAATATCTTAACAGCAACATAATACAGCTCGGAAACTGAACGGATTAATTCGTCAGGTGTTTTGAATAGGTCAAATAACAAAACTCTTATTGTTTATAGCAAACTTGAGTGTGACAGTTGCCGAGTCGAGAGCGGTAGGGTTAGGGATAACACGCATCTTATGCTGCACAAACTAGGTTATGTCTACAGATAAACTACGCCAGCCCTTTATGACTCCACAGCAGTATTAATCTCCGACATATTCCCTATTTGGTAATAGATGTATATTATACTATAGCTACGATTAAGTGAAATTAGTCCAAGGCCCAACAAGCGGTACAGTATGGAGCAGCGCCACCGACTGAATACATTAACGTTACACAGCTGCTAACGCGGATATGCGGTTATAGGCCCTAGTTCCCAAATACAAGGTCTACCATTTACAAATTTAACTCATTTCTACCGGAAGCCGCCCATATATTAAACTACCCCAGTAGTAGTCAGTTACATGAGAAAATATTCATTTCTTGTTCAGCTGTTTATACTAGACCTGAGTGTAATGGCCAAATCGTTAGCTAACATTAGCTAGTGTGGCCGGGAAGCCAAAGGTTAGCTTTAGTGCGTTGGTAGCTAGCTAACCAACACCATGGCGAACACTCGTAAATCTTCTCTCAAGTGCACTGCAAATACCAAAGTATTCAACCTTCTTCATGTCCAGCGGTATTAACATTACTTCCTTTACAAAATAACAAACACAGCCAATGCAATTATATACGGTCAATTTACCTTAGCGCTAGCTTTTTGAGAGCCACCAGGCGCTCTGTCCGCCATCTTTTGTGAAACTAAAATAAAATCGATTACCGATTAGTAGATAGCGATAAACGCCAATGTGATATTTTAGGCAACATAATCAACTACCGATTCAATGATTGATGAACCGAAGACGTTTCTGGGCCTAGTCAAGCGAGTAAGAAAAAGTGAAAGAAAGCACTGTGCAGTCATTAAAGGAATAATAACCAAATATTTAATAAAAAAAAAAACAAAAAACATACATGTATCATCATTGACAAAGTAACGGAGAGAGGACTAATATACAGCAGTTATTCAAGGTTTGGAAAAAAATACAATAAAGTGAAAAATATTTAGCATAACACACTTTTCTAAATATACGAGTACATTCTATCCAAAAATGATATCATTTTTATTTTGGTTTTAAACGACATTAATTCATGGTAATGGTAAGAATCCAAAAAGAAACAGAGTGAGGTGTTTGTTTAGTGAGATGCACCAGAATAATAAACAAAGATTTTACAAGTTACTGATAAAAAAAAAAAAATTATCAGTCTGGTAATCGTCTTTTTATACACATTTTTCTGCTGTTTTGTTTTTTTCTATAAGCAAAATTCAAAATCATTGTAATATTTGATTATTATGAAATATAAGATTAGACAAAGGCAT
Organism: Maxillicosta whitleyi; assembly: GCA_029822895.1. NCBI lineage: Eukaryota > Metazoa > Chordata > Actinopteri > Perciformes > Neosebastidae > Maxillicosta > Maxillicosta whitleyi. Next base: position 6,930,821 of record JAPSES010000115.1, read on the forward strand.
ATATTTTGAACATATTGATTCACACATTACTATTTACCTTCTGAATTTATGCTGTAGGCATTTAGAACCTTTACTGTCCTAATTTACCCTGTTTTTCATATATTTTCTTATATATCCGATTGTAATTCAGGTACAAATTAAACAAACACAGTTTTAGAAACTCATGCTGGATAATCAAAAATATTGAGAAAAAAATATGTACAGAAAAAATTGACCCTGATGTTCACTTTTGTTTGACCAGGGCCCTTCTGTCGTGTGTGTGTGTGTGTGTGAGAGAGAGAGAGAGAGAAATAGAGAGAGAGAGAGAGAGAGAGAGAGAGAGAGAGAGAGAGAGAGAGAGAGAGGAATGTATGATATCTTACCAAAAACAATATCTAGAGATTATAGTGACGATACAGTGACTTTAAAATATTGATTATAAATAATTTTTAACTAGATAAACCAGATTCTTCTACAGAAAGCTAATGAACACACATTAGAACAGTAGTGAATGAAAGCACTGCTGAATATAAATTTGACATTATTCCATGTACAGATGTGCTCAGACTCCTTCTAGATGTGTATATTAAACCAGTAGGGGGGGCTGTTGCACTCTGCTGCTCCTCTGCATTTTGACAGCCCGCAGGGATTTCATACACCTTTTCTAGTCTGATACCTTATTGCTGATCACTTATTTAGAGTGTTTATAAACAGCCCACTGTGTGAAGTACAATACTGCAGTTGTTGTACTCATTAAACTGTGTGATTAACCCCCCCCCCATCAGTCATTTATTAAACCTTTACCATATTCATAGTCCACAGGCATAGGAATGCTAAATAATTGATGCATGACTGCCCTATCAAGTTTATTCCTGCCACCTCTGTAGAGGTTTCCAGGCCAGGTGCCGTATGAAACTCTCCCAGCAGGTCTATTTTTTTTTCTTTTTTTTTTTTTTTTTGTAAAAGCGCAGCCTGTGCTCAGTCCCTCCTACCACGCAGAACAAACGCTATATTCATTTGCTCCAGCTTGCAGTTGCTGAAACTCCCTTCAGGAACTCCTGGGTACTTTTCTCCACCGTTTGAGCTGCTGAACACAATGCCATTCATGCCACGGGGCGAAAACAGGCGAAGCCCCTGCTCCATGAATCCAACAATGTGGAGAACATGCAGTCTTTTTTGCGCATGGTGTCTACTGTTCTTGACAGAGGTCTGTGCGCAGTCTCAGCGGAGGTACACCTTTTTCATTTATTAAAACAATTTACAAGCTTCATGAGGAGCAAGGTGCCTAAGATCTCATGGAGAAACAGCCTGGAGTTTATGAAGAAGACTGTTCTGCATCCTGATCTGCCTCCAGTCACAACATATGGCGCATTGGCGTGGATTTAGATCTGTTTTAATTCAACCGCAGGCTGTTGTTAGCGTTTATACTCACACTAATCTTGTGACACATCATCGTGATTTGATATTTTGATAATACAAGCATTTTTCTTCCTCCAGACCAGTCTTCACATGCGGTGGAAACATCACAGGGGAATCTGGAGTAATTGGGAGTCAGGGATACCCAGGAGTTTACCCTCCAAATACCAAATGTGTGTGGAGGATCACAGTGAGTGGCTTTGGTTTTTCTTCATTTATACTAACTCACCATGTCTTTTATTCACAATAATGAAAATAAACCTAATAAATTTACACATTTAGTCATATGAATCCAAAACACTTAATACAACTACAGCAGCTTTAAAGCAGTTCTATATGACTGAGCCCAAGACATTACTGTACATTTAACCAAAGGGAGCTTAAGTCACACATAGATACTGTCTTAATGTGAGGCACTTAAACTTCATATTATATATTATTATTATTACAATACCATGTTGACATTGTAATATAATACAGAAGTCCAAAATACAAAAATGTCCCACATTAGGAAAATCCACCTTATATGCTCCACATAAATCAAACTAGGTAGAAAAAAAAAGAAGAAATATATATATATAATTTGGATAGCTGTAATGAAACACTCTTTGTAAACTCCAACCCAGGTCCCTGAGGGAAGGGTGGTGGTCCTGTCATTCCGCTTTATCGACCTGGAGAGTGATAACCTCTGCCGCTACGACTATGTGGACGTTTACAGTGGACATGTCAGTGGGCAGAGGCTCGGACGATTCTGTGGAACATTCAAGCCAGGAGCCCTGGTTTCCACGGGCAACAAGATGCTCCTGCAGATGGTATCTGATGCCAACACTGCTGGGAGTGGCTTCCTGGCAGTTTTCTCTGCTGCCCACCCACACGAGAGAGGTAAGTTCACACCAGCACAAGGAGAAAAAGCTGTGTGTCAGTGGTTTTGGAAAGCTCCTCTTAATTTTGTTGTCCTACTCGTACGTGCAAAGCATGCCGAGGTAAGAACCTGCAGAAAGAATGTTGGGCTTCTACATATAAATGTTTAACGCAGTCTCAGTTATGACTTCATACTCAAAAATAATCTGATGCTGGTCAATGATCATTTTATCAAGCATTTAATAATGAGCTGCTCCATTAAGGTCAGGGTCCTGATAGAGAATGAAACAAATGTAGAGTAAATGAATGAAAAAAAAAAAGTAGAATAAAACTAAATCTGCCTTTCCATTAATTCATGATGTTTGGTTGCCCAAGTTTTATGTTTAAAGTTTAAACATTTGGACAAAAAGAGAGGAATATCTCAACACTTCTCACAGTATGATGTGGAATTTCTCGCTGGCCTCCCCGGAACCCTTTACCAGAAGGCACAGGTCACAAGTATCATTTAGAGGCTTTTCCTCTGCAGGTTTGCAGTCTCATCTACTGTTTTGAGGAATTTTAATGGCTGGTTCAGTGTTCCCAAGGAGCTGAGAGCTGTAATGGACAACATCTCAAACACTGGCTTTTGCAATGGTTCTTAACAGATTGTTTGTTTTAGTGTTCCCATGTGTTGTCTATTTTTGTCGCTGTGCTAAACTGTTTTTGTTCCTTAGTCACGTTGGAAAAGGAACATAAATCTGAGTGTATGTTATAAAGAAAACTAGATTTGTATTGAACAGCTTGTTTTTTTGACATTTCCTAACCACGGCTTTTGTGATGATTGAAGTGTTTTTCTCTGTGACTTCAAAGACATGCATCAGTTTTACAATATGAGATGTTCAGAGGATGCAAAGAACACCTGTAGAGTGTAATTATTATGTGGATGAACATCAGACACTACTCGTGTTGCATAGGTGACCAGTACTGTGGAGGCAGGTTGGACAAACCTTCAGGGACATTCAAGACCCCAAACTGGCCTGAGAAGGACTACCCGGCTGGTGTCACCTGCTCCTGGCACATAGTGGCGCCGAAGAACCAGGTCAGACACGATTATAACTACATTAAACTGAGTCAGTGTTTGGGAAAATGGACGATATACCAGTTCTTTAATTCCAATAATAATAATAATAATAATAATAAACTTTATTTGTATAGCACCTTTCATACAAAAACTGTACCCAAAGTGCTTCACATTGATTAAAAATTCAAATACAATTTTAAGACAGGTTGAAATAAGAAATAAATAAGAAATA
>JAPSES010000115.1:6956917-6969932 GCA_029822895.1 Maxillicosta whitleyi
ATACATACATACATACATACATACACACATACATACACACACGCATTCATACATACACACATACATAGATACACACGCACACACACACATATATATGTATACAAGGATGCATAATAGTGTTGATTGTATGCATTTTTCAATGGAATGTCAGTGTTTTTTTTTTTAGTAAAGCTGTGAAACTCTTGTCCCCTACAAAGGACTAAAATGGTTAAACACATACTTGTGTCATTTAATCATTTACTCTAAACTAACACAGACAGCCAAAATGGTAGACTGCAACTTACAGTAATGTACAGTTAAATTACTTTGAAATTAGTTTTAACACAAAAAACATATCAGAATGTTAGCCACGTATGCTTCAGGCTGCTCAGACGACACACAGTGAGCCGGTCATAATCAGTGTCATTAGTATTATGTGTGTTTGCCATTGTTTGTTAAATTGCTTTTTTTTTTTTTTTTTTGAGAACATTATGATCTGAGGGACCAAGAGAGAAAAATAGACTTTTTCTTCTAAATGCATTCTGACCAGAATTTGGACCTTAAATAATTAATATTCATAAAAGAACTGCTGTTAAAGCATTTTAAAATACACTCACTCAGTTTCTCAGCAATTATTCTTCCAAATGGGCATGGATGCTGCATTTTAATATGCACTGCACCATAACAGCACTTCAGAGCAGGCTAATCAGCATTCCAACAAAAATCAGATGAATGACGCATGTAAAAATGAAAGCACAGACAAAATAGGCTCTAGGACAGCGAGTCCTTTAGACCAGGTCCAGATTATGATGGATACTATGCACTAGTACACAGTGAAGCAGAGGGTAAACTACTATGCCCATTAAAATAACGTATTAAGACTGCAGGTCTAAGAGGTTCATAGATGTTCCACTGGACATTCTTCACTTTGGATATCTCACACTGCAGGACTGAACATATTTTTGTGTCCTAAACAACAATTAAGTCACACATATTTTAATAACAGCTTGCGTGGGCATTAAATAAAAATCACAGTAATCTTAGGGTTAAAAGCCCATTTTTCTTTCCTGCGTAGGAACATGATGCCCCAGCAGAGGGCAGTGTGCACAAAGGTTTTAGATTGAAAACCTCTGTATTGGATGAGCACTACAAAATGAGCATTAATGGGACAGAGATCATCCAACACCAAAGAGTACTTTTCCCAGTAATCCCATATATGATATCTTAGATCCTCTTAGAAGCACTTACTATACACAAGGCTTTAAAATATCATCTGTTATACAATTCTTTAGAACAACGCACAGCAGAGACGACTTCTTGATAATATGAGATACATAAAACAAACACCTAAAACAATAAAAATAAACAATACCATGCATGTTTTAATTCTAATGTGAATATTGCAGGCCCAGAGGATTCTCAATGGGGGTCAAAGGGTCCAGCCTCGGTCACTGAATGGTTTGTGCTGGTTTTTAATCCCGATCTGGCAAGCCTCTTAGGAAAGATGATTTTCAATCTGCATGAGCATGTGCTTTCTCTATCCAAACACATGGCCTTACAGTTTCCTGGGACTTGTCAGTTCCTGGGGAACAGCTGTCAAATGTCAGATTTCAGCTGATTCCACTTAAGATGAGTGTCACTCATTGTTGCTGACTGCTCCAATACATCCAAACACAGATGAGCAACATATTCCAGTTGACATATAACTTTATTTCCCTTTTCTTATCATTAGTATCCCATAATATCCAGGCTGCGCATGATCAGGAGGCTGCTGGAATGTAAGGATTTGATTCTTGTGATTAATAACAGAATTTTCCTTCAGTTATCACAGCTTTTCTTACAGATCTGGGCCACCCTCTTGAGGCCGTGGTTGGAAAAACAAGCACATCTAATTTTAAATATTAATCCTTCTCTGCGCTCATGGACTATAAAAGATACATAATGTGATGTGAATACATCAACGGCCAGACTTTTAATAGAAACCCAACGTAACTTCCGCCCAGGGCAAATAAACAAAGAGCAGTGCTGAAGACACTGGAGATGGCCGGGGTTGTGTCTTCAGTAAACAAAGCATCCAAAGCAGTAGTACAGGTCTGATTATGTCTTCACGGGGGTGGAGCGAAGTACGGATGCAGAGAGAGTGAGGTAGAGCTCTCTGAACCATAACAACAGCATCATTTCCCACAGTCTACCATCTCTGCGATCTGTGGGAGCAGAAGATGTGCCTGTAAGTGGACGGACGGAGCGCGGATCCAATGACGCAGCGCGGTGACGCAAGACGCCGCGGAGTCAGCCAATAGGGCGCCTCGGTGGGCGGGTTTTTCTCCTTGTATTCTGATTGAATCGGTCCAGTTTGTATTAGTTGGACGAGCAGAGCGACAGGAAGAACGGGGAGATCTTCAGCCGAGACGCTGTAACTGTGGATACTGACCCTCCGGCCGCTCCGTTCATGGCAGATGCGGAATGATTCGAGCGCAAGCGGCGCGTAAAGTCGTGACGTTTTTCTTCCGAGCGATGCATGAATCTTAGCATGGTGCTTTTACAAGGATGCATCAGATGATAACTGCGCAGGGATGCCTCCGCTGAACATGGACAAACAGGGCGTCTGTTACAATGATGAAGGCTCCTTCCTTTTTGTTTTGAACACGGGCCACCCACAGAATCACTGCAACGCTCGACATGGACTTAAAGCGTCATCCTAACCGCGTATTCCTATGAAGACCGTTGCGCAGTGCAGGGAAAACGGGACATCGTGTTGTGGACTTCGAATCGGTGGTGACTATATTACCTAATCAGCTGGGTATCCATTCCCAGTAAAGGTTACATACATCCTTCTGAGCGTGTTGTTCTCTGTCAATGTGAGGAGCTTTCTTCCAGTGGTGAGAGCCACTCCGAGGGTACAGATGAGAGGCAAACAGTATCATCAACCACTGAAGTTGACAGCGCCTTGGGAGAAGGATGCTGGCTTTGGGAGGAAGCTTAAAACCTACAGGAATCATACCAAGATAATAGCACAGCCTGGAATCGTCATGAAAGTCCTCCGCAGGAAGAGGATTGTGTTATTCATGGCCTATTTCTTACTGCTGGTCCTCACCATGCTCAACTTGGCTAATTATAAATGGACTAAAGAGCCTCAGCAGTGTAATCATCAGATGAGGAGCACCACCTATCAGAGCAGATCTGACATTCGCTTCCTCTACAGGCCTTCGCTGGCTAAAAAGAGACAGCTAATCTATGTTCTGACCACCTGGAGGTCGGGCTCGTCCTTTTTTGGAGAGCTTTTTAACCAAAATCCCGAAGTGTTCTTCTTGTATGAGCCAATGTGGCACATCTGGCAGAAACTGTACCCGGGTGATGCTGTGTCTTTACAAGGGGCAGCCAGGGACATGCTTAGCTCTTTGTACCGCTGTGATCTGTCTGTTTTCCAACTTTACAACAGCCCCGGGGGCAAGAATTTCACCTCCCTAGGACTCTTTGGAGCCACCCTCAATAAAGTAGTGTGCTCTTATCCCCTGTGCTCAGCCTACAGGAAGGAGGTGGTGGGGATGGTGGATGACAAGGTGTGTAAAAAGTGCCCCCCTCAGAGCCTTAGACTGTTGGAGGAGGAGTGCCTCAAATATAACACCATAGTCATTAAAGGGGTACGCATTTTGGACGTTAACGTGTTGGCCCCGCTCATGGAGGACCCCTCTTTGGATTTAAAGGTGATACACCTCGTCAGAGACCCCCGGGCGGTGGCCAACTCCAGGATCAAATCCAGACACGGCCTGATAAGGGAGAATCTGCAGGTGGTCCGCAGCAGGGACCCTAAACTTCGCCGGATACCTTTCGTGGACCCGGGTCACAAAGCCAACAAGAAGGATGGCTCGGACTATCACTCTATCGGAGCGATGGAGGTGATCTGTGACCGCACATCCAGGACTTTGAGGACTGCCTTAAACCCACCCAGCTGGTTAAAGGGGAAATACATGGCCGTACGGTACGAGGACCTGGTTGAGAACCCAGTTAAGATCTTGCGGAGCATCTACCGCTTCGCCAACCTCACCGCCAACCACGACATTGAGTCATTTGCATTAAACATGACCAGTGGCTCCAGTTCGTCCTCTAAGCCATTCATAGTCTCATCCAGGAATGCCACACAGGCTGCTAGTGCATGGAGAACAGTGCTGAGCATTCAACAGATCAAACAAGTGGAGGACTACTGCCACCACGCCATGTCTGTGCTAGGGTATGAAAGAGTCAGAACAGCCGGGGAGGCCAAGGACTTAAGCAAATCACTACTGACACACTCCAGACTGTGAAAATGTCCTCACCACCAAAGACCTTTTAATTTAATGTTCATTTTGCATCGAGTGCCGTTTCCTCTTATTGTGGAATTAAAGCTTTACTTTATTCAGTGTTTGAGGAGATCCACTGGCCACATCTGGAATGTATCTCGTTTCCCTCAGTTGGTTGCAGTGGTATTTGAAGGGACCACTTCTTTTATACTGGAATATTGGATGTGTTTGACAATGCAAGGCCTATGAACAACCACTTGAACAGTGATGCTGAAAAAACAACAACAAACAAACAAACAAAAAAAAAAAAAGAAAAAACAACTGTATAATTCATATATCTTGTTATGATGACACTTCAAAGTGGATGTTTTGGAGTTATTTTTGAATGTTCGAAACCTTACAAATGTTTTTTTTTTTTTTTTTTTTCCAGTCTCCATACTTTATGAAACAAAACAAAAAAAAAAATAATTGAAAAAAAAAAAAAAAAAAAAAAAAAAAAGCTCATTGCTAATGTCTATTTGTAATATCCGGTCGAAGTCAGAGACAATCAATAAATTGGTTTGTTGATGTGCCATAGGTAGAAGTGTGATCCGTAGGCTACATCAGAGCAGCAGCAGTAGTGCTTTTCCCAGATATAAAAAAAAAAAAAAAAAATGTTGAGGGATCTTTTAATTTTTGTCACCAGATGATCTCATATCATGCACTGTGGATAATGTCAAGGCTCTGCTGCTGGAAAGTCTTTCTCAGTGTCAGTGTAAGCGGTCCGTTTTACCATTCTAAATGTTTACAATTGCTTGCTCTTATAAAATACATGATCTGGGATTATTGCATTGAGTAAAGTTCAGAGCTGACGACAGTTTATGCATCTGTGTTGAACACCTCACACTGCTGTAAACACGATAAAAATATATATAGTGGTTCTCAACGATTGATGCATAAGGCAAAAATCACTAAAATTAAGAACATAACATCTATTATGACTCACTGAATGAATATGTACTTTCCAATTTATTATTATTTTTTTTTACTTTAAGAAAACGTGTGCAATCCTAGATCCCATTGTGCCTCTCTCACCACTTGAGAACCACCGAGCTGAAATGAGGACTAACATTCCTGCTATTTGGAACAATAACTTAATGTCATAAGAATATTATTTGTCATAGTCGGAGAATGAAACAGAGCTGCTAGCGGTATATCATTACAGTCACTTAAGAGCTTCAACGCCATGGCAATTCTATGAAAACACACCTTAATAAAAGTCTCAAAGAAATGATCCAAAAAAGGGACAATTATATGCAAATGCAACATGACAGGAATATACTTTAAAGGGCCATTTATTGAAGTAAGTGTTGAAATTGTACTTCTGAGCAGACTGGATACTTTCAGCCGCTGTTTTCTCGTAATCACAAAATTACACTGAAATGGTGCAATATCTTACCGAGAGCAGGTTTTTACTGTCTTTCCTCACAGATGGATGCTATAGCTTATAGGTGTAGATCTATGGGAACATTCATCATGTTATGACCATGGTGGGAACGTGTAAACAGACAATGCTGTAAAGGATTTACTCACTTTGACGATTCCAAACCTCAAATGGTTGCATATTCAAAAAAAAAAAAAAAAAATTGCAAATTGCAAAAAAAAAAAAAGGTATGTTTATTTATTTATTTTTTTTGTGAACTGCGGCTCTAAAAGGTTGAACATTTCCACCTGAGGACATGATGAAATGCTGCTGCTATCGCTAGCTCTCTTTTGTAAACAAGACAATTCACTGTCATTTTTGCAGAAATTCAGAACTGAAACAGAGCAGCGTTCCATAGATGCAGCCATGCATGCATAATATAAAACGGAAGGCCTTCACTTCAAGGACAATGGCTTTATTAATATGAGGAAACAATGCATATCTCACAAAACTTAACCTTCATAGAATGCATTTGTGTACCACACCACACGCTGCCTCACTCATGGGGAGAGGGCCTCTCAGATTTATAATGATGCACTCAAAAAGCAGCCAAGTGCAATCTATAATTAAAGAACTGGGTGGAAACCTTACATGCTAATAGTCTTTTTTCTTCTTCTCTCCAAATACTGTTAATATTCGTAAGCATTTGGAAGTAATTTGAGCACACCACAGAATGATAAGTGAGTCGTGGACGGAGATGGGAAGGGGGGGTAATATATTCACCAGAATACATTTAAATCTGTTAAAGGATTGTGAGAAAAAAAACAGTGTAATACAAGTTTAATAATGAGTTGGAGGAGAGCAAAGTAAAGTTGGTGCATTTTAGTTGATTAGTGGAAACTGTATCCATCACAGCACTTGTTTTCCCTTAAGGTCAAGATGTTATGTAACCAACACTTCACCTGATAATTAATGTGTGACTTTACACGTTACATTTTCACCAGAATATGACTAAACCTGCTTATGCAAAAAACAAACAAACAACAAAAAAAAGCGGATAAAGGGTAGGTGAACCCTGTTTCATGTTTGTTGTGTGTAGGTGGGTAGATTAAAAACAGGTATTTTCAATGCTGGATTCTTTAAATCTCCCTCGCACAAAAATAAAAATAAAATAAAACAAGCAATGAATATCAGCAGCGGAACAACAAAAAGAGCGGTGGCCTTTGCAGTGGTTTTTCTCGCCCTGTGCATGCGTCTCTGCATGCATGTCAGCACAAGAGGGGAGTGCGTGACCTTTTAGGGGCTGTTTGGAAGTGCGTTCTCCTCTCACATGCACCACTCACTGTGGGAGGTGGGACCTTAGCCTCAGGGTGGCATGGGCTGATAAACTGGGGTTAAAGGTGACTCCTGGACACTCAGGCCTCCCTGAGGGCGGGGGCATTACCGAGCCCCAGGTCTCCCTCCAGCAGATCCTCCTGGTGGTCCGATGCAGAATCGTCTGTCTCGCACACACGGGGGTCCTGTGTTTTTTCCAAATGGCAGATAATGTCGTCTTGTGCAGGTGCGGTCTCACACAGCTGCTCCTCATCCTAAATGACAAAGATGCACTTTTCAGTTTCCTTTCATGTTTAGATTATCACAGTACGTAGCGGTATATATTTAGTAACACAGGAAGTCTTACTGCACCTTGTGGACACGGGGGCCGCTGAAGAGTCTGGCAAATATCCCACACCATTGTGGCAGAGAGTCGGTCAGCGGCGGACCACAATGGGTCAACGCAGGCTTTATGTATCTGTGACCTTGTTAAAGCATTGTGCCAAAACTGTGAGTGTGTAAGAGTCCACGGCAGCGAACAGCGGAGGAAAACGCTTCATTTTTAGCCTGGTCCAAATCTGGCTTTGGGTCATGACTAACATTTGCAGCAGAGCCAAGAGGCACATGTGGAGCTTCTGTAAAAACAACCAATTCTACATAGGGTCAGACCACAGATGTCAAATATACCAGATGAATATGTGAAATGAAAAAAATAAATAAATAAATAAATTACACTGACGATATTAACAATCAAGGATAAAATCACTTTCGTTCCAGTTCCACACGCAGACCAATGTGATTTAAAGTGGGTCAGAACAGTGAAATACTCCTAATGACCTATAACAGGGGTTCTACAGGTATCAGCAAATCTAATTTAATGCTTTTTAATGTGCTTTTAAACAAATTTAATGCCCATGTCCAACTGCAGATACAGTTTTATGATGGTTCTGAATACTTCCTACTCCAATCACTTCTACTGAAACTTACATTTTTCCATCATTTGCTCATATTCCCTCTGCGCTTTGGCCACAGCATGAGCACACTCACAGCATGTTATATTCCAAACATCCGGTGTTGGGACTTCGTCTGTTGGCCAGAAATAATAATTTCCAAAGGGTAAAAGGGTTCCTCCTGCCAATCACACTATGCTTTGGATCATAATTATAAAATGTCAAAAAAAATCAAACTAAATCATGAATAACAATGCTTTTTTCCCATTAAATGTATTTAATTTTTTAATGCCTCTGGACATCAAATTTAATGCTTTTTAATGCCATTTCAGGCCTTAAATTTCACCAAATCTATTTAGTGACTTAGTGCTTTTTAATAACCTGCAGAAACCCTGTATAAATAATGACAACTCCACAGTTTTCTCTTTGTTTTAGTGTAAAAAAAACCCAAAACAAAACCATGAAGATATTTACATTTAAAAAAAATACAACCTTTCACAAAAAAATGTGAATAACTTGAACAACCTGTCTTTAAAAAAATAAGTGCAATTTTAATAATATCCTGCCTGTTACTAAATGTTTATGTAATGTGATCTGTAATATTAGTACATGTATTAATGATAAACTGAGGCAATGATATTGTTAAAATTGCAGTTATTTTTCTATTTATTCTAGTTATTTCAGATACATTGATAAAGAATAGTTTGTATTTTCATAATGTAATTGTAATTTTTTCACAGTTATTATTTTACTACTTTGTCCCATTTCAGATCATACTGGGGTGAATGTGGAACCTGAATTAAATGAGCCCCTGGTAGAAGATCAAGGTATTACGTATTTAACTGAGTTACCTGTTTAACCCTTTTACACCTGTGGGGATCACCGGTGACACCATGGTGTATGTGCATTTAACTTACTGCAACTCCTCCCTATTTTGTACAATTTTAATCATTCAAACTGTCCCTGAAAAGGTGGACAGGAACTGTTTCAGAAACTACCACTACTAAAATAAAAATAAAAAACGCCTGGTTATTGACAAATATAACAGCCTATAACATGGACTCAGAAAGCTCCAGAAACGTAAAAGTGCCTGAGTTGTTGTAAAATACTTTGAATTAGATTTTTGCAATCTCAAAAATATTCAACCTGCACTTTTAAAGAACTTATAAAAAGAAAGTTAAAGAAAATTAAATTCCGTTTTTGTCCTTTTCCTCTTATAAAACACACAGTTTTAGGTATTTAATCACATAAGAATGTTAAATACTGACAGATTTTGAATGTTCTACTTCTGCTGGTTAAAGGGTGTCAGTTATTTACACATAGGATATTTTTTGGATGCAATTATTGACAAAAAGACAAAAAAAGACCAGGTGTTTTAATAATACTAAAAGGGTTACGTTCATCACGAGTGGAAGACAGATTTTTGTGAATGTTTTTTGTTTAGGAACAAATGTGGGCGGACGAATTAGGCAAGTCGAGTGATTATGTTGCAAAAAATGTGCTGATGTGAGTCATTGCTTTGGAGAGAATAATAAGTCACACACAGAAACAGCGTGTATACGAGCATTATTTTATACAGAAATGGGATATATACACTTTTTACTTTGAGTGTTCTGTTAACAGATGTGTTTCTCTGGTTAAAACAACCAACATTTTGCAGTGGCTGTCACATTCCTTATAAAATAAATGGGATGTGTCATGCTCTGTATAGAAATAAAGCACACGTCAAGTCAGTTATCATTTCCCTCAAGCACTTTTCAGTCATATTACCTGAAATTAACCTCAGCTGCTTTTTTTTTTTTTTTTACTATGCAAGCAAAAAAAAAAAAAGCATCAGGCACAGTGCAAAAAGAACCAGAACAATGACACAGCCCTTTTCACATTTCACTCACATCACTGCACTGAATCCAAGTACCAAGATGCAAGAAATGTTGCAGTTCCATTAAGAATACTGCTCCTTCATAAGACCATTATCAGCTTAGTGTCAGTAAATGCCAATGGCACTTCATTTACTGCACAGAGCTGGATATTAGTCATTCAAGCTGGAGGTGCTGGTGCTATTTCTGTTACCGATTACTAAAATGTTATCATATTTAATCTACTAGCTCACGTCTGCAGGTGAGCCGTCTTAAGTAATAAAACCAAATGGGTCACTAAGGAAAATTACATGCTGTAAACAAGCAGAACAGATAGATAAATAAATAAAGACGGGTAGTATGAGCTTGTATCTGATAAATAAAAAGTCCTACTGTTATTGTCAACAGGATGGGAATAAGAGGGGTGTTATGAATGCTAATGCGGTTTGAGGCTTTTTAATGCGCTTAAGTGGTGATAAAAGACGATGCGGTAATCAGCGCCGACAGAAGAAATAAAGACTGATTGGGTTTTACAGTTCAGCGAAGCACATTTAAACCCAACACCTGTGATAGGAGGCTATCGTTTGATTCGCACAATCACATTCCGTGCAGCTCTCTTCCACGTACAGAGGCAAGTTGGTGACATCTGATACTGTAATAAAATGAACACAGCGTCTTCTCCATCACATAACCTTTTAAATAATAGGTTCATTTAATAACACTGGGGTTGTTTATGTGTTTCCAACTAAATTAGGACCATTTTACACCACTGAATCCAAAAATGACATCTGTTTTTTTCTCAATCAGGTCTGGTTTTTATGCTAATTTGATTTAGAAAAAAGTCCAATCTTCGGACTAAATTGATTACATTTTTGTGATTTTTGTTAATATTTCTCATCCAAAAAAAAGTTTTCTAACAGAATGTATAAATTAAATGTTACAAACTTCAATGATGTGAAAATACCCGTACATGTGAACAAAAATATAGAAAAACAAATATGTAACTTAGTTCAGAAAGTTGGCCTGATTGAGAAAAACCAACGTGATCTTTGGATTCTGCACATTAAAATGATCCTTAATCAACTAAAAAAACTTAAAGTATAAAGTTGGTGTTGACTAGGGGTGTGTTCAAAATATCCATACAGGGACACATCATCGCCTCTTCACGATATACATATCGATATGGAGACGTCAGTATCGATATTTCACATACAACAAATAATTATTTTATAAAGTTTGTGAAACAGCATCTGACTTTGCATGTTTGAAGTTTATCAAATCCATCTTTATTTGTGCACTACAGCCAAGTTCTAATGCAGTGTTTTACATGAACTACAGTGGAATTGTTGATCTACAGTAAAATAAAAAATAACATTTGGGTATACATGTGTCTGTTTTCTGTAAAATGTTAAAAAAGTAAAACCTGTAAAAAAAAGAAAAAGCATATTGTGTTGAATACCATGCACTGGAATGCACATATATCATAATACGTATCATAACGTGACCCCTGTATCGTATTGTGAGGTTGCTGCAGAATGAAAGGGAGAGTTTTAGGTTTAATTGAGGTAATTCTGACTCCTGTTTTAGTTATTTTTTGATTTGAAAAGACACTTTACAACAGACAACTAAGCACATTTGTATATCATGTCTAAAATAAAATCAACAATGGTGAAACATTAAATTTAACCTAAGTACGTTTCATATAAGTTCCCTGTTTGGAAAGAAAAACAAAGCAAAGACAAATGTTCTTCCCTTTTTTTTTTTTGTTATATTTTGTTAAACATACCTTAGAACAAAAATATGTCACCTTTTCTCTCTTATTAGTAACTGGATAGTTTAATGGTTTATTGGTGTGGAAGGATGCCAGTTCAAATCCCAGGCGAGTCCTTTACGCTATACAAAATTTCGGGATGCGTATTGCATTGAATACCATGCACTGGAATGCACATATATCGCGATATGTATCGTATCGTGAGGTTGTTGGTGATACCCACCGCTACTTTTTAATATCGATACAGTATGGTGAAATGAAATATCGCAGAACCGATATTTTCTAACAGCCCTGGAGGAGACAGCTGCAGAATGAAAGGGTTTTTTTTTTGGGGGGGGGGGTTTCCCCCTTTTTGCTTTGGGCTCCTGCAGCTTTAATTTTACAGAAGGTTTAATCAATGGCCCCGTTCTTCTACTGTTCCTGCGCGGCTGTAAATGCCAGTCTACTGTGAAGCTCTAGAACAGTCGTCCTCCTTCAAGCTGCCTTTGGTTGTACTCTGATAAACAATTCCCAGAACGGCCCGCGGCGGTTCAAAGGGAACACTTCGCGGCTCTTAACGCTGACTAAGAAAAGCACTGGTGAAGCCTTTGTACGAGCGTGTGTTTGCTGATGGATCTGTTCCTGGAGGATGTGCGATGATTTAACGCTGATAGTGGCGCTGATAGGCCCTTCTCCGCTCAGATCCTCACAGAGCTTCATTCATGGCGTTTTAATGTCTGTTGAAAGCAGAGGCGGAGGTATGTAGAAGTGGACGGCGTGAACATGTTGACAGGCCAATGAAAATACTAACTAGGTGCTCAGGTTCGGCTTCAGTGTTGATCTAAACGTCTGTGGCTTGGACGTGGAGCTGCAGGAGTTTGGAACTAATGGACCGTTTTCTGTATCAAACCTTTCTATTTTTGTTTTTTTTAAAAAAAAAACTTTCTATTTAGGGAGACGTTGCTCTTTTTCCAGCACAAATTTAATCGACAAGCATTTATTTACTCATAGTGTTTGGCTGGAGTCGCTTTTCCATTGGAAATCTGCGCAAAACTTACCGGCGTTTACGAAAAGTCGGAAGAACAGAAGTACGTAATGTATGTAATGATTTGTTTGTTTGTTATCGTGAGACGATGTGAGAAGTTATTCTACAAACATGACGCTGGACATAAATATCTGTTGTTTTGAATCTAGAACGTTCGTTAACCCTGTAAGTAATTTAATAAATGATTGGGTCAAATCCTTCTCATGTTTGGTTATGTTTTCAAGAGTAGTTTCAGCTGGTTTGTCCCACTGTCTTGTCTTATGTCTGTGTGTCAGCTGTAAAAATACAAAACAAAAACAACAACATTAAATAAAAAAACAAGCCATAAAAGACAAAAGATACTGTATTTTCTGGATTATAAGTCACAGGTTTTTTTTCATAGTTTTTCCGGGGGTGCGGCTTATACTCTGGAGCGACTTATGTGTGAAATTATTAACACATT
>JAPSES010000115.1:6974440-6985783 GCA_029822895.1 Maxillicosta whitleyi
TTGGTGTCGGTCCCAACATTTTGGAACCTTGGCTGAGGCGGTTCTAAAAAACTAGTATCGGGTCCCAGATTCCAGGTCCTTCTTCGTAATGGAAAGGAGAAAGAACCGTGTAGAGTCGAGTAGAGTAGAGCCGGTACCATGGAGTGGAAAAGTGCCATTACAGTATGTTTGAATACACAACCGCAATTACGTAAGTTAGGTCTTCGGAACATATGTTAGAAAATAAATCTTTAAATTGAAAATCTACCATTAAAACCTACATCTCTTGGTAGCAGGATGTCTCCAAAAAGTTGCAACAAAATGCTGGAAAATTATTGTTTTTGGTTTCAGTTGTTTGTTTTGTTTGTTTGTTAACAAACACTCAAGCAGCAAAACTATTGGTTGAATTCATGCCAAATTTGGTTTATAAGCTGCCAGTGAGTTCCCAGCTACATTTCAGGCGAGGCGAGGGACACCCTGGACATTCACCGTAGACCTTATTTCCATACATCCTCTGGATATATGAAGACTATAAAAGAAAAATAAAAGCTGCAGTTATTCTGAATTGTATCCTGGTTTGCCCATCTCCTATATTTTCTACTTTAAGGCAACAGCTGTGGAGAAACACTGCACGTCTCCCCATGAGAGTGTCCGACAGCCGTCTGTATTTCAAGCAGTGTCAGTTTAGCAGGTAGTCTTTTAGCATTTCAGCCAGTAGGATCCCTGTGGATACCCAATGACAGCCGGGCAGTGGGAGCCAAAGATATTATTATCACACAGAATTCACTTCCCTTCCCACAACATTCACCTGGATGTCTCAGCATGACACAAGGAAGCAGCCTAAATTTAGTTTAGTGGAGTTAGCAGCAGACAGGGCACGGGAAGAATCAGCTGCAGTGAAGCTGATAACATTCATGGCCGAAGAACATGGAATTTAACATCCAGGTAAAGCATCAGACTATTATTATGCTTTCTTAAATGCAAATTTTATTTAGTTTGTTTTGTCTTAGTTGGCTAAAATGATGCAAAATGATGCTGAATATAGTTATATTCCTTTCAGTAATTATAGCTCAGATAGGACTCGGTTCTGTATTGTCAGGCTGCAACTGATGCTAATTTTAATTATCAATTAATCTGTAGATGGCTTTAATAAGTAATCAACTCATCAGATATACACAAAAGACTCAATTCTCATAGATCGGAATTTAAGCTAAAGCAATATAGACCACAGATAAGTCACTAGTCATTACATCCTTTCAATGGCATTAAGTATAGTTAGCAAACACTAGCAAGATATAGTCTTCAACCAGCTCCGGTAGGTAAGATTAGTTTGGTGGTCTGACAAACAGAGATGAATGACAACATTATAATTATGACAATAGTGTCTAACTAGCTAGCGGGCTAAAGTAATTACAACAAAAGCCGTGTTTGCCCAAAATGTACTGCCCATGGGATTTAGTCAATTTTTTTCTCCATATTCAAGTTTTGTTATATCCCCCGACACCCAGCAATACATTTTTGTCCTCTGTAGGGGACAAAAGTTTCACAGTTTTACTTTAAAAATGTTGTCCACTGCAAAGGACATTCCATAAAAAATATAAATAAACAAATACAAATATTTTTTTAAGAATATATAGGAAAAAACAGTTACATTATGCAGTTTCTGATCAAGACAGTTGTTTAATGCAAAAAAGCTAAAACTTTCACTTTGCTAGGTGTCAGGAGGATATTAATGGCGTACTATTGGGCTGCCGTGGCAACCAGGAACAGAAAGTTAAATGTGTCCAAACATCCGAGGCCCCAGCCATGCTGCTCTGTGTTTTCCTCTGTTACACTACACAACATGCCTCAGTATTAACGTGATCAAGACCCAATGAATCGACTACTGGGTTCATTGCCATCTCTTTTAAGAATCGATTTGGATCAATGATTTACCTAATTTTACTGTGCACAGTCCATAGTACAAACTGTTTTTAAGACTCACCATGAAAACTGTTTCTTCACAACTGATGCGTAAGTTGGTTTCCTGGCAACTGACAGGAAACAACAGAACAAATAGCATTCCAACAAACTTCCTGTTTATTCCTGTTTATGTTATAGTAGTAACACAATAGTAACACAAAGTACTCTGTAAAAACTACCAACATTTAAGCCATAAAGACCCAGTGTTACATTTCTGTCAGTTCCCAAATGACTTGTTCTCTATATTTAACTTTTTTCAGTGATTAATTACGATTAATTAGAATATTTTCCTCTTTATTTTGTGTTTTTTTTTTTCATATTTTCCTGATATTTAATTTACTGATCATGTACATTTCCATAAAAGCTCAGATTAAAGGTAGGGGTTGTTATATCAGAAACAGAGAAAACTGAAGAAAAAGGGACTATTTCTGAACATAAAATAAGTGTCTTCATCCACTATCATTTGTCTCTATGGGTTTTACTGGTGAATCAATGTTGTAGAAGATAGCAGTGTTTCCTCTGAACATCCAAACTGCCTTTTACAGCAGTTATTTACATGGTGTGATAGTGGATCAACAGGTATTAAACCATTTAGATCAGGAGATGTTTTTGGTTGACAGTAAATGTTTGGGTTTTTATGGGTTAAATGAACATTTTGTCATACAATGCAAATGTATATTAGCGTTTCAGATTCTTTGCCTTCTATAATTGGGTATTGTTTCTGTAATACAAACAGTACAAATATACCATGTTGTGTTTACATCAGCGATGATGCGAAAGCTTTGCACAAATATGGAACATCTATTCCAAATTTCCCACAGGCCCAGTCAGGCCCTTGCTGAATTGCTCTGAAACCTCAAGCTGTTTAATGATGGTTAATGACTAGCGAAGTGTTGAGTGAAAATGCAGTAATTGCCTGTTGCATTAGAGATTGCTCTAGTGCATTGAGGACTGGGAAATCACAATGGTAAAGGCTTTAGCCAATAAAAAAAAAAAAAACAACCATTTGCCAACTGATCAGGCTTTCAATAAATGGACATTCTAATGGCTTTTGCCTGTGGGATTATTTGGGCTGCAAAAGTTTTCAACCCAGTGGGAAATAACTAAACCTTTTACAGGGCTTTAATCTGTCTTCGTGTCATTCACTCTTTCCAGAGCACCCTCAAGGATAAGAGATGAAATGCCTCTTTTTGATGAAACAAGGTGAACTCTTGAGGGATGTAGTGATGCCATGTTGGGTTGTAACATTTGGGCAGTTACATTTTTTAAATTACCACTAGTTGATCATAGGCGGTTTAGGCTGGAACAAGTAAAATGTATTTGTAGAATCTGAATGAAAGGACTTTGTGGTACGTAGGTTAACATGACAAAGCAACAACAGCGGTTTGTTTTGTGTGCTATTTGTGGCACTGGGCTAATAGCGTACTGTTCTGTGCTGCAGAGTCACTGGAGGGATTTCCCTTTCTTTGGGCTGAAATAAGTGACCTGCTTTTACATATGCTACAGTACATCATCTCAGGCTTAAATAGAAGCAAGACAATTAAACCTACACTTTATGGAGGCTCAAAAATGACAGTTCCGTCTTTATTCCCACCGGGGCATTTCTAGGGTCAGTTCAGAGCTGACACCTAATCTCAAACCACCTCTTTAGTGTTTCAACAGCCACAAAACCAACTCTAAACCAGGAACAATGTAGATTTTCTGGTCTTATGACAAGGGTTAGGGGTTATCACCACTTCATGACTTACAAGACTACCTAAAACTTCATGATGTGAGGTTATTTTTTTCTAAATCAGAGTTTGTGGAACATCTAGAGCAGTGTTTCCAACCTTTTTTGCACCACGGCACATATTTAACATTAGAAAAATCACAATGTGCACCACTAAACAAAACTGTTATAAAAAGGATATTTATTGAATTTGACCATAAAGCTCAGAGGGTGCACCAGAGACCCCCTCAGACTGAGCCCCTAGATTGAAGTCTGTTGTATATTATGGGATGCATATCCCTCCTGCTCCATGGGTAACTCACTAATCCATGCATCAGTACTGAGGGGGCTTTACCAACAGAACCACCACATCAGAACCAGTTCACTGTTATTTTTATTCTCAAACAGAAGCAGCAGACTGTTGGTACAGACTGGATCATTGGTTCTTGTCATAGTATGATGTAAGGGTTGTGTGTTTTTTTCCCTGTGACCCAATTACTGATAGTGGCCACCTGGTGAGGACAGCTGTCCTAATCAGGTGGCCACTATATATTGTCTGACGGTCTCTGGGTTCCTTGCCAGATTGTATCTCACCAGTACTCTCCAGCATTCTTCATTCCTGCCTTGTATTCTGTATTTGACCCCGTTTGTGACCTGGACCTGAGTTTCTGACCGCAGCCTGCCTTTCGACCCCCGCTCGCCTGACTACGATTTGGATTTCCCCTCAGCTTCGACCTCCGCCTGTTTCCCCTGCCTCCGCCCTCGACGCACACACGTTATTCGGACCACGTCTTCGCCTCAGCCCTTCGGAACCGGAGCCCGCCCTTCGGTTTACTGACCCGGGATTAACCAGGACTCTGGACTGTGTTTTCTGAGTGTTACCTTTTGTGCCATTGTGAACTATTCTCCTGTGGGAGTAATAAACTGTATTGAACTTTATTCTGTGAGATCTGCTTCTGGGTTCTATTTCCTGGTTTGTGTCAGTTCTGTAAGCCCACAGTGTCATATACATCCATACAACTGTACACAACAATCAGGTGGAACTGGATCATTTTTCACAGCACACCTCATGACTTCTCACAGCACACTGATGTACTAATGTGGGAAACACTGATCTAGACTCAGTAATCTAAAGAAAAAGATGCAAAACCTGACCTTCATTAAGGACCATGAAGCATCACTTGTCCATGCAGGAGACACACTATTGGCTAACTGGTAAGAAAACAACCCAGCATGCAATATGGTCCCTGACACAGATGTGAAATTACAGGCCAAATGATCAAAAAAATGATCAAAACTCACTAGATAAACTGGCTTTACAAATGGTATACAGCTCCTAGTCCTCGTCAGCAGCCAACAACCATGGGCACATAGAGTAGATGTCTTGGGATCTGACATATTTGAGAATGTAGCACAAGTGAGTTTAATGTTCTATTTCTACAGTCAAAGAACCCTTAACCCATCTACCTTGTGCCTGCTCTATAACTCTCTAGTTGTGGGGGAATACTTACAAAACTAATACAAATCCAATTACTATTATTCAGAAAATGGCAATATGAACGATCAATAAAGTGTCTTATAAGGAATACAAGTCATTTTTTTTTTTTTATCAAGTTAAAAGCTTTAAAGTTTAGTGGCTTAGTCGACTTTAAAACAGCACAATTTATGTTCAAAATTTTTTAAAATAATCAGTTGTCTGTTCATATTCAGAGCTGGTTTAAAATGCAGGAAAGTGATTATAATTTCACAAGAAGTGATTTGTTGAAAAACCTTATGTTAGGACAAATATGAAGCCATTTTGTTTATCTGTTGTTGAAGTAAATGTTCGAAACAAGTCAAATCCCGAGTTAAAATACTGTATAACATTATTTTTGTTTGAAACTATGTTTAAATGAAATGTCATGAAAACATAAGCAGAATGTGAATGTTATTTTTTCTACTACTCATACTATTGAATTGTTTTGGCTTTTGTTGTTGCTCTTGTTACAAAGCAAAAGGCATTGGTAGATATTATTTCACTTTGTTTGGTGGTATGGATAAGGATAAGGGGGGTGGACAGAATAAGGTTTGACTGCAGCTTATTCCTTTTCAGACTCTTTCATCTTTCAAATATTGTATGTTGCATAAATGTATAATGCTTGAAATGAAATAAACAAAAATGAAAAAAATATAATCTAGTCTAAAATGTCACTACCAGCATCTCCTATGTGGTTCTAGATAATAACACCATGAATATTTTCATACAAATATACAGATCGTGTTTGTGTCATGAGGTTGGCTATAAAGGCACCACATTAAAACTCGTTTTATCATTATAGTTTGTTATAGCTTTAGCCAAATTTACATTAGATAAAGCATCTTCAACTTGCTTGGATGATACACACATCGAAAAGTAAAACATGTCTGTTCCTTTTGCTGATAGGTAGCAGGTGTGAATTCAGATTCAGTATTATTGTGTTCAGGGTGGGATCAACAGGAAAGGACCTTGGCTCAAAGATGAAGCCATTTCATTAGTGCCTTAAGAGTTGCAATACCAGTAACGTCCATTAGGGGTGGCTCTGATTGGCTCTGAAATCCAGTACAGAATAAACCTCTGTAAACAATAGGGCTGTGTTCAAAATATCGATACAGGGATATATCATCGTTGGCCTCTTCACGATACACATATTGATACGGAGGCGTCAGTATCGATATTTCACAAACAACAAATAATTAGTTTATCACGTTTGTGAAACAGCATCTGACTTTGCATGTTTTCAGTTTATCAAATCCATCTTTATTTGTGCACTACAGCCAAGTTCTAATGCAGTGTTTTACATGAACTACAGTGGAATTGTTGCTGTACAGTAAAATAAAAAATAACATTTGGGTATACATGTGTCTGTTTTCTGTCAAATGGTAAAAAGTAAAAACTGTAAAAAAAAAAAAAAAAAATAGGATATAGGCCTAAAATATTGGGATGCATATCGCGTTGAATACCATGTACCAGAATGCACATATATCGCGATACGTATCATATTGTGACCTCTATATCGGGATATGTATCGTATCACGAGGTTGTTGGTAAAACCCAGCCCTACTAAAAATACTACGCCAGTATCATCTATTTTATTTCGACCCCCTGATAAATGATCTGGTTTTCCACCTTTAATTTTTTCCTGTGTTAATCAGATGTCTGGTCAGATAGAGGGTTTGATTTACGGTCACGATACATATCATATCATGACCCCTGTATCAGGATATGTATCGTATCACGAGGTTGTTGTTAATACCCACCCCTAGTTCTTACATCAATATCTATGTCACTGTACTGTCAGGCTTTGATTGACAGGTGTGTATGACCACACACTCACCTGCTGCGTCAGACTTTTGGAGCAGCAGTTTATTTAATAACAGCTTCACTGTAGTTGAAGTTGGACTAACAAGAATATAAATGTAATGCCTCGATTCATAATGCTTCATGAAATTCACCCTTTTAGTAAAATAGGACTTAGCATTAGGTCACCTTTGACCCCCTCAGTCTCCTGTAGCTCTACACCGTACATCCAAAAATGGTCACTTACAGCTCCAAATCACACATTAGTCGCTTTTTCATTGACCCCAAATTTCACAAACATGACTTATGCATAAAAATGGATCTAATGGTGAAACAATTTTGCCAAAACTCGGTTTTTAAAAGTTTTTGTGCTGGCAAGAGATGGTTTTTCAGGTGTTTTTCATTCGTATATCATGCAAAACTGCAATCAAAAAACCTTTTAAACAACTAGTCACATGAATAATAATAGAAAAAGGATGCTGATGGACATTACAACAAGTAAAGAAGAGTTTTAAAAGAAACATGGCATGGTATGTGTGGACACAGTATGAGATAGAGGGGTAATTTATAATAATCATTAAATTTTCAGTTCAATTCAGTTTTATTTCTATAGCCCAACATCACTAAGGGCTTTCCAGGAATGTAATAGGGTCAGCAGTAAACACTCAACATTCATTAATAATGAATATATCTGTAAATCAACATGATATTTATATTCATCGCTATATTTATGGCATGACTTCTCCTGTCATCTCATGATAATAAACAAACAAATCATCACATTTGTGATTTAATAGAAAAACGGACATTACGCACTTAACATTTAGTACATATCTGTAAAGTTTTGCACATTTGTCCAATGGAAAAGTGACTATTGTTGGCTTCAAAACAGCACCCCAGGAACCGGTGGGTGATGTCATGGTTCCTCAGTTCAGTCTGTGGGTGGGACTCTTATCCCACATGTGTAGTTTGGGGCAGAGTGGACAAAACACTGGTGTGGGAGGGAGCAGCATATGTGAAAGCACTCACACACTTGACCTGGCGTGGTGTCACGTCCATAGATTCAACCAGACTCAGCTGCATAAGTGTTCGGTAATAGCTGATTTTTTTTTTTTCGATAAGGGTATCGTTGCTTTGCTATTCTCCACCTGCTCACTCATCTGCTGCCTCATCACTACCTCTCTTCCTCGTCTGCACTTCCTCACAATGCTGCTGCTGCTGCTGCTGTGGGGGAGATTGTTCTCTATATGTAGGTGCTGATGAAATTTTGAGGGCGAGTAGTGAATTATTTAGAAGGGAGGATTATGAAAGCAGCTTCTTGGCGCGTTGCTAGAGGGTATAAATCAATATGAGCCTTCCCCACTACCACCACTTCCACCAGCAGCAGCCCCTCCTCCACCCCACCCCCTTTTTCTCCTTTAAACCACAAACCCTCTGAACAGAAGTCCAGACACATGGCCACAGGACACAGCAGACTGCACGGCCAGATGCACTCTGCCTGCGCCTGTGAGAGGCTTTATGAAATACAGTACACGAGGAAGCCCAAAGCAGAAATAGGATGGGATTGTGTATCTGTGTGTACGTCTACGCGTGTTCAAGAGACAGACAGAAAGGCCTAATTCAGACTGACCACATCTACAGGAACAGATGGCTAACTCTGGCCCTGCCAAGTCTATTCTTTTCCTCTGGTTGTGCCCAGAGGCAAGGGTCTACAGTCCAAGTCAGAAGGGTTAGAAAACACACACACAGAAATAAAAAGTACACGTTCACAAAACTACATTTGTCTCACCCGTCGCTGTGTGCACCAGTTACATAACAGTTTCACACAGTCGCCTTCGATGAAGATTTGATTTCATGGACTTGATTTGTGCCGTGCCAAAGCTCGGAGGCTCTCAAGACTGAATAAATGACCATCTTCCCTCACATACTCTCTCGTTTCACTTGATTGTCTCATAGTGAGTTAGTCGACATCCATTTTTCTCCGCCCCACCTCCCCACGTTCTCCTTTTCTCTGTATGTGTGCCCGTTCTCCTGAACCATTAAATCTCCTTCTCTTTTCTCATCTGTGCATTGGGAGTATACGTTTGGCCAGTGCAGTTGTTCTCGTCTCGGCCAATGATTTTCCTGCCTGAAGAACAAGCATCTGGGACCAAACAAGAACAACCTCGGGGAGCTTGGTTTGTACTGGAGTGATCAAAGAAAATATGGACAGGATTCAACCTTGTGGTGGGATTAGCATTGAGGCCAGAGCGGATCATCATTCATGAGATGCGCAGAAAAGCGTAAATGGTTCATGGGAATGACACTGTTACCTTGATGGCAGACACGTTTTGCATGTACATGAACAATGACAGGGAGGAAGTGTAAACAAAAGTCATAGATCATATCACAACAGGAGGTTTAATCTGAGGCTGTTGGCCTTAATGTTTGTTCTTGCACAACCTTTCATTCTTTACAGTTGTTAAACCCAATCCAAAGGGGAAATAACTATTAGGTCAAATCAGATTAGACACACCACGTATGTTCACCAACAACCTTAATGTGATGGTGTGTGAGGCAGTCCTGACCTGGATACTGACCTGGTTCTGACATGTGACTGAAAAGGTTTCAGTGTCACTCAGGCAAGAAGTTAAAAAAATAAAAGAATATGAACCTGAGTATGTTACTTATGAATTTATTAAAGTTCATGATGTCATATGGTTCTATCTCTGTAAACATGATGAAATGGATACAGTTTAAATTGGATATGTATATTACTGCTAAGAAATGTAACGTTTATTTTGATTTATGTATCAGTCATAAAATGGACAATTTATTTTTGTTTATTTTTTATATGGGTATTATTCTTCTTATACAATGGACAGATACATTTTTATTTTTTTCATAAGGGCATTTGTGTTATGAAATGGACAGAGTTTATTTTAGTTTTTTTATATGGGTATGGTTATGAATTGGACATGGTTTATTTTTGATAAGTATATTACTGCTAAGAAATGACAGTTTATGTTTGTGCATTATTGTTATGAAACAGATAGTGTACTTTTGTTTTTAATGTGTATTATTGTTATGAAATGGACAGAGTTTATTTTTGTTTTTTATATGGGTATGGGTATGAATTGGACATGGTTTATTGTTGATGCTGCTAAGAAATGATAGTTTATGTTTGTGCATTATCGTTATGAAACGAATACTGTACTTTTGTTTTTAATATGCGTATTATTATTATGAAATGGACAGTTTATTTTAGTTGTTTATATGGGTATGGTTATGAATTGGACATGGTTTAGTCTTGATAAGTATATTACTGCTAAGAAATGACAGTTTACATTTGTGCATTATTGTTATGACACAGATAGTGTACTTTTGTTTTTATTATGTGTATTATTATTATTTTTTTTTAGGGTTAGAAAAAAAAAGTGTGTGATTAACCAGGAGACAATTGTAAAATGTTATCATGGATATTGACACAATAAAGTATAAAAAAAAAATAATATGTGTATTATTATTATGAAATGGACAGAGTTTATTTTGTTTTTTATATGTGCACTATTACTGCTATGAAAAGGACACGAGCAATTTTGTGTTTTGTTACGTCTTGTCAGAATTTAGTCCGATAAGTGAGGATTTCGGAGTTAGTTCAGGATGGGGTAAAGACTATATTATTATATTATATTATAAATTAAACTTTATCCTACGCCTTTTTGAATATTTGACTTTCCTTTATATAATTCTTTTGTTTGTTGATTTTAATGCAATATTCGAAATAAACAAACAAACAATATGTGGAGAACTGCTCACATAACAGATGTTAATTTCTACTCATATTCATAGCCATCAGCTGTAACTGCATGTTAAGTTTATTAGTTAGTAGTGGAATATTCTGTTAATACAGGTTCAGAAAGGGAACATTTTAGTGCTGTATGCTTTTTGAAAACTATACAGTGTTCTTTAAACCCTAGTTCTCAGTCACAACCAGAAGCCTGGATCCCAAGGTGAGATGAGCAGGGAACTTTAATGCAGCTGCGTTCTGTTTACGTTCTGCTGATGTACAATCAATACAGTGCAGAAGCATCACTATACATTCTGTCATTTATCTACATCTGTCACTACTGTGGTGTTAATTAGAGTTTGATTGATTTTTAATGGCAGATATGACAATGTGTTGGAGCAGGAAAAAACCTTAAAGCTGATTAATTAACCTATAGCATTAATAACCCCCTATCAAAACAAATACAACTTTGACAAAGAAAAGGCATTAACTATCTGAGTTCATTTGGAAGCAGATGAACGTCATAACTGAACATCAAACACACAAATATCCTCCTGAAACCCAGCAATACATTTATGTCCTCTGTAGGGGACAAAAGTTTCATGGTTT
>JAPSES010000115.1:7021901-7032216 GCA_029822895.1 Maxillicosta whitleyi
AATAGTGATCCATGAATCCACATGATGACAGAACCAAACTACACCATAGACGGAACCGAGATTCAGTCTGTGGTGGACGTAAACGAGAAAATACGCAACAGGCGAGTTTTCGGCAACTCTGAACAGATGATGCGGAAGTAAAGCGTTACATCAGAGTAACGAGTCGAGCTGAGGCGAGCTGGTCCCATGTAAGTGGAAAAGAACCACAGGAATACTGAGTAGAACCGGTACCATGGAGTGGAAAAGGGGCATAATATGATCAGTACATTCAATACAGAAAAATAGCTGAATTCCACCGAACAAAGCAAAATACAGAAGATAATATTATAATAAATAGTAAAAAAAAAAAAAAAAAACACTTAAGAAAGGTTAAAGAGAGAATAACTGATTGTGAACTGCCACAATAGTAGCACTAGGTTAAGACAACTACCTGGATCAGTGGCTGAGATGATGGCACCAAACAGGAGGCAGTCAGTCAGGAAGAAGTCTCCATCTGCTGCTCGGCCCAGCATCACCATCAGTCTGGTGAATCCGTAGACACAGGCCCTGGGATTGAGGACAAACAGACAGAAGGACACACAGTGAAGTCATCAGGGAGTGCCAGCCAGAGCAGGCCTATCATTCATGCCTGTAACCGCAGCAGGGCTTCCCCCAGAGTAGTGGAGCTAATGGGGCCAGACGCTACCAGCAGGTGAGTTGACCTGTTTCCAGGCAGCGGCTGTTTAGCACAGGTGAAAAGAAAATGCTGGAACCACACCAGGTAGCTGCACATTTAACCACATTTGTGTGTGTTTACATATGGAAATACAGGGCCTTCTTAAACATCATAACTTGACACATACAGTGGTGTTAGACAGTTTTGCCTCTGGGATGTGTTTATGATGAAATGAATAGAAATGGATTTAACCCATAAAGACCCTGTGCTACTTTTGTGTGAGTTCCCAAATGAATTTTTCTCATTTAACCTTTCTTAAATGTTTTAGGACAATTTATTGTAATATTATCATCTGTATTTTGCACTCTTTTTTTTGGTGTAAATCAGGTCTTTTCCTATATTTAATTCACTGATCATGTGGAAGTTCACTAAAGCTCAGAGTAAAGAAACAGAAAAAAAAAAAAAAAAGACTTTTTCAGTAAAGTATACCATTTATTGAGTGTGTACATTCACTGTCATTGATCAAACTCTATATGTTTTACAATGTACAAATTGATGGTGTTTACATGTTCACTACAGAGCCTCTGAACATCCAGATGGGTCACGTCTGATGACTATGAAGAAATGAAAAACTGTATTTTACACCAATTATTTACATGCATTGATAGGTTTAGTCCTTCAAAAGTTATCAAACATTTTACAGCAGTAGATGACTTGTTTGCCAAAGGCTGTTTGGGTCTTTATGGGTTAAATAAATCTTCTCGTTCTACCTCTGTCGCTCCCTCTCTTATACAGTACATATACTGTACTATATGAGCCAAAGTAAAATGTCCATTCAGCATCCAATACAGTGGCTTCGGCTCCCTGCTGGTAAGTGACGTGTGTTTAGAGCTAATCCTGTTACTGTGAAGCATCCCATAATAATCAGTATGCCGGCATGTCCTCTTGGGAACCGTTCCGTCCATTGGCATAGCTGTTACCATGGAGAGGGTGCACGACCTGCCCCTAAGGCTGGGGTTTACAGTAAAGCTGCCCTCAGGTTAAGTAAATAAGCCGTTTTATTCATATACCTTAAAGGAAGACTTGAACTTATGGTAATAACATGCAACGTGTGCATGTCTGTGTGCGTGTTATTGATACAGAGCTGGAGACTGATGATCCAGAGAGTGAGACAGGCAGCTGCATTGAGAGAGACAGGAAGTGGGTGCCAAATGAGTCAGTAAGGTTCCCTGGGCTCATGACGCACCCTTTTCCCTTCAGAATACGATGGACTCAATAGCGAGCTCCAGGATTGGTTGAGTCCTGTACTTTACCATCAAAGAATGTGCATGTGACCCAACATGTCAGACCCTGCCCTGGGACCCAAGGGAAATGGAGGCGTTCAAGGGAAACTACTTATGGAAATGAAATAACAAAAGGACAAAAGGAAAGATAACATGTTTAATGCTAGACTTCAGCTGGTTAAGGAAGTCCTGTAGTTCAACCTCTGACTTTGAGGAAACATTCATTTTTAACAACAACAAAACCTGACAAATCAGGCCAAAAATTACGATTAGATGAGAAATAATGTTGGGAATAAACAACAGGAGCAATAATTGTCCAGTAAAGTAGCTACGACAGCTCTATATATCACTAATATTACAATAAATTACTTTTATATAATATTTTGGACATGATATATATCACATAAAATAATGTATTTCCAGATATTAGATACTATTTTTTTTAACTAAATGCAAGATGAGTCACTATGGATCTTGATCTTATAACAAGTACACAACAAAAACTAAGTCATGAGGGTCATATGCAGCATCTGTGTGCTACAAATGACAACTGCTTTGGAGGAAAAAAAACAAAAACATCCCAACCCTGAAGTGTAAGGCTGCCATCTAGCTTTGTGAGGCCAGAACAGCAACACAACTACACCACCGTGGTTCACTTTCTACATAAATGAACATCTACATGTACACTGGACTGAATGAACAGAATGCACTGAGTAATTCATCATGTTATTGGCTACATCTGTACCTGAACGCCTCGTACAACAAAAGGCAGTGCAGTGCAGAAACACACAGATACTCACAGCTGCAGATGATGAAATATCCCATGAAATTTCATGGAAAACTGACATGCACTTTATTTCTTCAATGGTAAATTACGTTGTTTTTCTTCTTTTTAAGTGACAATTATTATTAAATAGTGTACTGTAAATGGCCCCGGGCTTTGTCCTTCTCATGTACTGGAGAAAATTCATGAAATTGGCCTTTTTTTTGCTTGGTTCCAGACTTCCCATTATGTATTACCAATTATTTCTGAAATCCTTCATCACTGATTATCATCATTTAACAGAAAATTTCAGCATCCCTCCAGACTAGAAGCAGCCTACGAGAAAACTGAACATACTAGTGTTTTTTTCATCTACTGCCTCCACAGGAAATCACTTACTGAAGTGGAAGGATTCTGCATTTCCATCCCACTCACAATGGATGAGAGACCCCGTGTCCTCTGTGAATTTGGAGAAAATTCATGAAACTGAGCACATTTTACAGTGTGATGTCTCTTTCTTATTCTCTTTCAGAAACCTACTAAAGGAGTCTCTTTTTATCTATACTGTAGCACATAAAGATGAAATTAAATGTTTGTATTTCTTCTGATTGTGATAATGTGATTTGTTCTCGATAAAGTATAACAAAATTATTCCAACTTAATGGTCAATAGTTCATATAGTTACATCTTCATTTGGTCATGTTCTTTATTTTTCCTGTATTTTATGTGAGTTGACCATTTCTTCATTAATTTATTTAATTTCTTGTGGTATAATACAGATGGTTAAATTATCATGTGTTATTTTTTGTCATCTGTGGATGTGTTTGAGTAGATGAATGTGTGGAAAGGGTTGTTTGGCGAAAATGCTCTATAACTGTTCCATTCATTTCTGAAAAATCAAAAGAATTAGAAAGAAATAATATATTATAAGGAACCAGGATACATCATATTAACCCATAAAGTCCCAAACAGCCACTGGCAAACCAACACATCTACTGATTTAAAGTGTGTAATATCTGTTGATCCATTAATCCTGTCAATACATGTAAATATTTAGTGTAAAATGCAGTTTGTCATCTTTTCATGGTCATCAGATATGACCCATTTGGACGTTCAGAGGCTCTGCAGTTACCATGGAAACACTGTCATCTCCTACAACAGTGATTAACCAGTAAAACCCATGGAGTTGGATCAATGACAGTGGATGGAAATGCTTGTTTTTATGTTCACTTATTAATATATTTGCTGGAAAAAGTCACTTTTTCTTCAGTTTTCTCTGTGTGTGATAAAAATAACCCTCAACTTTAATCTGACCGTTTATGAACATCTATACGATCAGTAAATTAATATATGGGAAAATGTCTAGTTTTCACAGAAGAAATGCAAACTATAAGGATAATATGATAATAAATGGTGATAAATCACAAAAGTAGCACTTTATGGGTTAATTTAAATAACTTAGATCTGGTGGGCTTTGAAAACACCAGTGAAGTATGATGTTCTTTTCTTGTTGGTAATTACTTTTTCATCTAAATTTAATCTTTGAATAGACTGGAGTGAAGGCCTCATTTTTAATGTAATAAAAGAGAACATGCAAATAGTGATGATAAAAATAGTGAGAAAAGTCACTATTTTGAGGACTGTGTAAATATCCAGTTTTCTTATATTGCACATATTCCCTTGTATGTTTTATTCTAAGTACGATACAGTATTTTACATGAATGAATACATACCCGATGGTCACACAGCTGATGATAGTGCCCAGGAATGCAAACGTAGCAATGGATCCTAGATTCTCAATAAATCGTTTCTACAAAAAACAAAAACTGTATTCAGTAACATATAGATAAAAACATCCAAAACCACTCCATTATCAGAACTCAGTGTATCTGAGGCACATAAAAGGAACATTTCTTTGATGGAGGCATGTTGGGAAAGCTCCGTCACCTGATGGAGGGTGTAAGCTCCGTGGAAGATGATGGGTGGCAGGAACAGATTGAAAAAGACGTCGGTATCAAAGGTCTCCTGTAAAAGACGCAGATGTTAGGTTGGTGACAGACAGGGCTCCGTGGGGAACCAGAACACTGAAGCCGACAAACACCATGCACACACCGGTCACTTTAACCGCCATGTTATTCCAGACAGATAGGTGGCTTTTCTGTCTGATTTTACACAACACTACACTCCCTAGTTAACCACAGAATTACAAAAATGTTCAAGTTAATACTGGTAAAATGATGCTTGTTCTCAATACAGACACACTAGTGTTGAAAATACAGTATTTGGACACTTTGAATTCAGGTGATTCTTTTCTAACACCTGTCTGGGATACAAAATAACAATAAAATACACATAATATAGTTGTATATTAGGATAAATATCATTACATTGAATTGATTAGTTGGTTTAAATTGCTATCTTTGCTTTATTTATATACCCCCCCCCTCCCCAACTAACTATCTACTTTGTTCACATCTCACTT
Organism: Maxillicosta whitleyi; assembly: GCA_029822895.1. Lineage (NCBI taxonomy): Eukaryota > Metazoa > Chordata > Actinopteri > Perciformes > Neosebastidae > Maxillicosta > Maxillicosta whitleyi. The sequence goes on from JAPSES010000115.1 coordinate 7,027,085, forward strand.
AGGAAAACTAAAACCCCCCCATTAAACTTAAAAAGGAATTATTGATGTTTATAAACTATATGGATAAGTGATCATAGTGTTGAAAACTGTTAGCTTTGTAGCATAATTGCCTTAGTCATACACTATGTGGACAAAAGTATTGGGACAGGTTAAATTTAGGTGCTTCTTTTTAACAGGGGTTTAAATACAAAACAATAATGACAAATGTCATAGTATAGTTTTACATTGTGACAAATATCATATTGATTTTCAATGTTAACATTTACATCTCATATTAGCATGAACAGGATGTCTTAGACCTGTAGCTAAAATGTGTCTATAGCTATAATATTTTAGTCCATAATGTTTAAAATTTAATGAGACATTTGTCTTTTTAAGTCATATGTGAAGTAGATGATTAGTTGTAGTAAAAAAAAAAAAACATTTAGTATATATATTTTTTCATATACTATATATGTGTGTGTGTGTGTGTGTGTGTGTGTGTGTGTGTATAAAATTTAAAGTCAGATCAGGAAAATTACTTTAGAAATGTAGAAGTAGAACATTTAAAATCACAGTCATGCATAAAAAAAATAATTAATGTTGAAATGAAGTAAAAAAATAAAAAAAAAACATTTCTGATGCATTGATCTGATGCAAGATAACAATTTAACTCAAACCAAACTAATGCAATGCAATGATATTCACCCCAATATAAAACTACATTATGATATTTGTTATTATTGTTTTGTAGTCCAGACCTGTTACAAAATAAACACCTGAATTTAAAATATCCAAATAGTTTTGTCCATATATAGTCACAGAAAAATTTATTAGACCATCAAAAGTAATCAAAACAACGGTTATGCAATTAAGTCCTAATTCCTGTGTGTGTCATGTGACTAAAACAGACAGAAAAGAAAACACGGAACGTCTAAAAGCACTGTTTTTGTCAGTACAATGACACAGATACTGATCATTTTGGTTTTTATCAAATAAAAAACATGTTTAATGGATAAATATCAGCTCTGAAATTAAACTATTATGAGCTATTTTTGGTGTTAATATCATTATATTTGTCCAAACAAATGTACCTTTAGTTGTACCAGGCATTAAAATGAACAAGAAACTGAACAAAACATAATATTTACTTATAATATTTTCCGTAAATGTAGTGTAAAGTAACAAAATACTGTGAAGATCTTTAGAAAAACGGAATTATATACTAATGCGTAAATTATAACTTATGTGAAATGCATTGACATTCATTACAGACTTCCACAGCCAAAGTCTAAGTGTCAGTTCAGGTTTAATGTAGTGGCTTCCTATGAATTAAAATAGGAATAATATTAGTTTATCAACACGTTTTCAGGTATTTTTGTAAAAATATTTTTAAACACCAGCCCGTGTCACAACAACATAGGTCCAACCGAGCGCAAAGGTTGTGCCAGAGCGAGGTGTTTGACTATACAACGCACGTTCTCCGTTTCTCATCCTGGCTGATATGATGCAACGCTAGCTGCTCAGAAAGGTAGTCTTTCATGTCCTTCATCTTCCAATTCCTTTTCATGTCTACTGTGAGTACATTCTGCGGATCAAACACCAGCGATATTCAATTCAGATCAAAATAATACTACTTTTTTCCCCCCACCGATTGGTACATTTCACAAGGTCTCATTACACTGAAAAAGAAAAAAAAAATTAATTCCAATTTCAGTAAATTTCTGCGTGAAAGGTAAGCTGTGGTGAGCTTTGTTAAAATAGCGTTATGTTTGAAGATCGCTGAGAATCGGCCTCGAATGTGAATGATATATCCTTTGACGTTTTTTTTTTTTCACTGAATATGGCAATCGAAATGAACCGACAAAACAAAATATCAAATACCCCTGCAGCAGCGTGAAAGAAAACAAATGAATAAAAAGATAAGGTGGCTGATAAATAACATGGTATTGTGAAAAACAGAATAAATACTTATAATGGAGATAAACAACACACTTCATATGAGCGCGCAGTGACAGATGTAGTGCTATCAGACTTGCTGTGTGGTGCAGTTCAGTCCAGACAAACTCATGTTAAATGTAAGATAAACTGAGTTCTTCCTCTAGTAATCATACACGAAAACACATTAGTATGTAAATGATCTGCTCAGATACTATTTTCAGAGGTTACATTAGTAAATAGGAGGATAAGGGTCATGCTACAGATGAAAAAATAAAATACTGAGAATAAAAAGTCATTCTATTTCAACAGTTTTCGCATTATATTTGATGACAAAGGTCGACATTTTATGAGAATAAACTCATAAAAAAGGGAAACTTTAGCGAAACAGTCTGCCGCTATGTGAACACATAAAGAACTAAAATTAAAATTACCAATTAAACATGTTTAACTTGTGGGTGTCAAACTCATTTCAGTTCAGGGGCCACTTCTTCTCAGTATGATCTGAGGTGAGTAAAATAATAATATAATAATATATAGCCTAAATAATGTCAACTCAATATATTTCTCTACGTTTTAGGGTGAAATTACATTATGAAAACCTTTACATTTACAAACTATCCTTTAAAAAAATGTGAAAAATATGAAGAACTGTTAAAAAAACTAACATTTCTTAAGATAAATAAGTGCAATTTTACCAATATTCTGTCTCATTTTATCTTTACAAATGTGCATGACAACTTATAGATGACAGTGGATCTACAACTACACAAAACATTTAGAAAACTAGAATATTGGTCCGATTACACCTGAGTGTCTTAAGACATTTCAGGTTGTTCATATGACGTTATTCGCTTTTTTGTGAAACAATAATAACAACTATTTCATTTCAATTTTGTTCTCTTGACAATAAAACAAAGAGAAAACTGAGTGAGTTGTCATTACTTATAGGTTATTGTGATAATATTTTACTGGTTCTGATCCACTTCAGAGTAGGGGTGTTGAGGGAGCGCAGCAACTGAGGGGGGGGGGCAGAATTTGAGAAGGTGAATTTTTGTATGTAGGTATAAACTTTATACCTTTCAGTTAGAGGCTCCGCCCACATAATTCTGGCTCCGCCTTTGGGGCCAATTTCAGTCCAGCCTGCGTGCGCGTGAAACAACATTTTTCATATTTGATCTGAGCAAACAATTACAGTCTAAATGCCGCTACACTGGACTGAAAATAAGTGTATTGGGAGAAAATTAGTATCGGGTCAAAATGTCACTGTCACTTTGCACTAACTAGAACACTGCACTTGAGATTGAATTGGGTTTAATGTAGAACTGAAACTAAAATGATTTTAATATCCTTGATTGATAATATTTTAAGTGTAATATTTGCATTTCACAAATTCAGATTGGAACCTTTAGCGGGTCGGATTTGGGCCCTGGGCCGCATGTTTGACACCTGTGTATTAATCCATTTAATCTATTAATACCAACAAATAATTCAGGTAAAATGTTCTATAACGCTGTCATCTTCTGTAATACTGATCCACCAGTAAAACCCTGACAAATGACTCTGGATGTAGATGGTTTTACATGTGATCAATGGTGAATTTTCCTGAAAAAGTAGTTTGTTTGTTTTTAACTTTTATATAAGAATCTCTGAATTTACTCTGAATTTTGATAAACATCTGCACTTTTAATAAATTAAATATAGGAAAATACCTCATTTTCACTCCAAAATGCAAAATGGAAAAGCTCATATTACAATAAATAGTGATAGTCATTCATTTGGAACTCCAGGACTTAAGGGTTAATGTAGGTTTCAAACAGACAGAATTATTTTTTGGACTTAGATAAGGTAAATCAGAAAGATATTCACAGATTCCATCCTCCATGGTTCAGATGATAACTTTGACAGTTCTATTTCTCATAAAAAAAATACTAATAAAAACTTAACCTTATAACATTATAACCTCATTCCCGTATTATTTAGATTTTTCCCCCTCAAAAACTCATAATATTAAGATTTTTGTCTCATAATACTAAGACTGTATAATTGAAATCTCATATTTTTTAATCCATAGTGTGACTCTATGAACTTAAGTGTGGAACTGAGTTTTGCAGGTTCACATCAAGACAAATCTGATGCATCTTTAGCAGCAGCTTGTGTCCTGTGCAGATAAGAGAAGAAGTAAATAATAAAGAGAAGAGATTTACTCATATATTACCAAACATGGTTTTATCAGACGGTTTAGATTGAGCAAAGTTTTGAAGTTGGAACTGACTGTTAGTAAGACTTTATTTCTGTTTGAGTAAAATATAGATCTCCAACAGATTTAATCATATGTCTTCCACAGCCCTGCAGCGACTGGGAGGATAATCCAGATTTATCTGTGCTCAAAGAGGTATTGATACAAGTCCAATATTTTTCCAGAACTGAATCCAGGCTGTGAGGGAATTTTTACCAGATGAATTATAGTTATCCACAGATATATGGGCACGTCAGGAGAGCAGGTAGTGAGGGCATTTTACAAACTGAGGACTGAGAATGGATCTGCACTTTTCCAAAATGACATGCATCTAATATTTACTTCCCAAAAGTCGCATGTAAAGTCAGATGAAGCTGGGTTTTTTTTTTTTGTTTTTTTTTGGCGTTTTAATCCAAACATCCAAAAGCACCTACTGATCTAAACTGCTGATCCACTAATCCTATTAATACATGTAAATAATTGGTGTAAAATACAGTTTGTCATCTTTTTACGGTTATCAGATATGACCCATTTGGAAGTTCAGAGACTCAGTAGTTACCATGGAAACACCATCATCTTCTACAACATTGATTCACCAGTAAAAACCCATGGAGTTGGATCAGTACCAGTGGATGGAAACACTGGGTTTATGTTCAATTAAGGATAGATTTGACTGAAAAAGTCATTAACAATAACCTCTTTAACTTTAATTTAAGCTTTTATGAACATCTACAGGATCAGAAAATTAAATATACAAAAATACATGATTTTCACTGAAAAAAAAGTAAAATACAGCAGATAAATATTATGATAAATGGTGATAAATCTTTATGGGTTAATCCTTTATCAGGTTAGTGACTATTACACATTACAAGACAGTGACAGTAACAGTACCAGTGATGTGGTCTACAGGGTCTGTAAGGTCCAATGTGGTCTACAGGGTCTGTAAGGTCCAATGTGGTCTACAGGGTCTGTA
>JAPSES010000115.1:7032316-7071399 GCA_029822895.1 Maxillicosta whitleyi
GATGAAGTAATGGTACTAATGTAATGATGAAGTAATGGTACTAATGTAATGATGAAGTGATGGTACTAATGTAATGAATGATGTGGATGTTGACAGGTGTCTGGATCAGCACTTATAATGTTGTAACATTCTAAAAGTGACGTTCTAATAGAGTAAAATACATGTTCCTTTCACCTTGCATGTGTTTTTCTTGTATTTTTTATATTTACTTGTAGTTCCACTTATAGGTAAGGAACCAAATATGGTACCTTCATTGACCTTGATTTAATACATAACAATGAACATTAGGTTTTCCAATAAAGTTGATTTCAGAGTACTTGTATGAGCAGCCTATATAAGGATAATGCAGCTTGAATACTGTGTACATGTGACTGAAATTCATCCTTTTACTGTGTAAATGTCCTGCCCTCTGAACACATGTCAAGCCTGTTTATATTTATACAGCACATGTAAAAACAATAGACGTTGACCCAAAGGTAGAAATAACACTGAAAAAAAATGCGCTACAGGATAAGAAAATCAGAGAACATAGCACATGTCAAAAGAAAATGAACACGTCATACGTACATGATTACATTCCTCTTTTGATTATCATGTCTAAAGGTAGAAAACATCCCTACAGAGGTTGAACAGTCATCTTCTTTTCTTAGTAATTCACATTTAAAATTGCTGCCAGAGCCACAGACCCCCCCCCTATCTTACTGATACTATCGTTTGGCCTGGTACAAATTGCCTTTTTGTGGCTGCAATTACCCACATGGCACACTATATATTTTTATCTGTACAGCCTGTGCATGATAAACACAAAAGTGAATAGCAGAGACTAATGCAGACACTGTAATCAATAAATTATGCATTGGGTTTCATTGTAAGAGCCACCTGAACCACAGTCCAGAATGGAGGTGTGTTGTATACACTAATTGCCTCCTCAGCCAGGCAACACTAAATTTAATCAGACCACAAACTTTAATGCCCTTCTCCCCAGTGACACATAATGGACTTACTAATGCAATGAAATCCTTATCTCTCCCTGCGAGGTCCCCATATGTATCAGCCTTAATGGCGCGAAGGCTACGCCGAATGGCTTGACCGATGTAATGGCCTTTGTGGTCGACTCTGCTGGTTTGCTAATGAGACCCCAACATTCAAACAGGGCCAAAGAGCGCCGGCCATTAAAGAAGAGTTACACTTGGCCTGGATGATTTGTGAGCTTCATGGATCGCTACTCTTTTCCTCCTGGGTTGAAATATCACCACGAGATTGAGAAATTCATTTTATTTTTAAGTATGCTTATTCCATACGCTCTCATGCGTCACGCGCCTGAATCCCTGGCTCATCAGCCGCTTTCTTTGGTATGACAAATCGCTCTGATAAAACAGCTAAAATATGAAACAGTAATACAACTAATGACAACCTGAGGCTCCGCTCTGGGCTCAGCCTCTTCTACTCTAGTAAAATTACACTCACTGGTTAATTCCTTTTCAAGTAATTACTGCAAGTTGTTTTTGAGCATACTGGCGTTTGTCCCAGATAATTAAAATTCTTCTTTTTTTTTTTTAATCTTTTTATTCTAATTTTGTTGCACCTCAATGATATATATAATACAACAAATCTTATATTATCATATGAAAATAATATAATACTTGAAGTTCAGTTGATTAATTATGAAATATGTTACATAAATGGGGCAATTTCAAAGCAAAAAAGCTAATAAGATTTAATATTGTTATTACTTTGTTCTGATCATCCTGTTAATACTGTATTTTTTTCTCTGGAAATATGAATGTGTATGCTCATCACATCAATAATGCAAAAACACTTGACATTTGATATTTATTTATTTGTTTTTTTAGAAATTACAAGTTATATTAATAATTATCTTTTCATAAGTGTATAGTCATGTAAGAATATGTAAAACTGGGTTTTCATTTACATAGAATGAGCCAAATCCATAAAGGAAGTGAGTCGCTTTTAACAGAATCTGCCATGTTATGCAAAGCTCATTATTATTTTCATGCATTATTTTATTAATTCATTATTCATATTCATTATAGAAATGTATTATTATAGTAGTTCAGAGCATACTTCCTCTTCTTCCTTTTTTTTTTGACATCCCTATTGTACTGCTATAAAATCTGAATCACTGCTGCACAAAGGGGTGACAAATGAAAAAAAAAAAAAAAGTATAGTAATAAAGTCCAGACAGAATGGACCAGAGTTAACATCCCTTAACGAATTGAAACGGCCGCTTCCAGGATGACAATGCCCCATCTCTGATCTGTTAATGACTGGTTGATGATGATAATATGACCTTCAGCGTTACCAATCCTCAACCCAGTTCAACAGCTACTTTATGGATGATTTTGGACCATTTTCGCAGACAGTGACCTCCACTACCATCATACCCCCCAAAAAATAGTGGGTTTTTTTCAAGGTAAAAGGTACTTTAAGATCCCCTAGGGTCAATACTGTACATCCAGCAGTACCCACAACAATAGGAATCTCTCTATTTTGTCAAATCTGTTCTTTTTAGTTAAAAATACATTACCTCTGACCATCCTCATATATAGTATGTCATGGTGATACACCTTAACACTGCATGCAAAATGCTCTAAAAGTGGAAAAAGAGGAAAAGAAAGTCCCCTCAGAGCTACTACTATAGAAACACTGTGGACTCAACCCACTCCTCTGTACATGTACAAATCTGATTCTATGGAAACAAAACACTATCTTATTTTAGGGGAATATAATGCTGCCTTCACATGCTGTAATGAATATGATCCTTTCCACTTGTGCTTTTGAAATTACAAGTGCTTGTGTTATCGTAGCGAAATGAAAAATGGCTGATACACATTTTATCGTGCCTGGTACTTGGTTAAAACAGTTTCGGACATGTTAATTCATCTGGTACAGCGTTTTTGTTTTGTTTTTTTGGTATTATAAATATACAAAATCATCAGCTAACAGCAACAGTTAATAAAAGCATTGTTTATCATATTGTAATGAAGCCCTTGTTCAAAGTTCAAAGGTTATTTTTGTCTCAGCACTTCATGTATCAATTCTTTTGGAAAGGTCTCCAATGGAAAATGTGACATGGGGGGGGGGGGGGGGTTCAAGAGCAATTTTCAAGTTTGGAACTAGTATTTACCATAATTTGCATAGCATGTGAAGGCAGCACAATTAACATTATATTCCATTTTTTGCACAATAGACTCTTATAAAGAATATTACACACAGGACTTTGTCATTTGCATGTTGTCTCCATACTGTGTCTACCTGCCCAGGGACTTCAAAATGGAAATTATATTGTAGCTGGTACAATACATTTCTTGTTCTATGCTTTAGGCAGTGTAGATTATATCGCATTAAATCAAGGTAGAGGAGGTGGTCATCTCAGAGCACCAATATTACTTGCAAGAATAATTTAATCGCTTGGTAATTATGCAAAATAAAAACAAAAAAAAAAAAAAAAAAAAAAAAACACTCATACAACTGAGAAACCTTCTCTGCTTTCAGGACTACCCAGCCATTAAAAGGTGATTTTTAAGTTGTATTTCCAGAGTTCACATTCAGAGGGATTGGCAGGGGTACAATCAAATCAAAAGTCCTTCTATCTATAAAATATATTTATTGATCAGCGTGATTTGCTCATTAATTTTGGTTAGGACACTGCTGTTTCTGCCTGGCTAAAACCTATACATACATCTTTTTATTTGTTGCTGCGTTTAGTTATTTTCTCATTTCCTCCTGCCTCCACAGAACACCTGAAATGCAATCTCTGCTATCTGTTCCTTAATAAAACCTTAACATAGATTAAATTGCTCCCTTGCCCTCTTTCATTCTGCGGTACTCTCTTGCCTTCCTGATAACAAACAGTCCAGACAAGTAATTTAGAGGAAAACCAATCACTATGTACCATTAGGGGAGAAAAATGTAAATATTCAGCACACACAGGGGACAAAATATACTGTAGATGTGATCAAAAGCAAGTTATTTACAAGAATCTATTTCAGGCAAATAACAGCAGCAAAGGAAAAGAAAAGCTTTTGTAAGCTGCAGTTTGTTTTCAGATGTTCCAATTGCAATATTGATCAGGAAGAGTTTAAAGCAAATGTTTTATGAAGATTTGTTGTTCTACTTTTGTAGATACAAACGGTCCTCTTTATTCACAAAAAACGATTTACTTTTTTCTGTGTTTGCAGCACAAGTTGAAGATAAATTACTGTAGTTTCTGAATGAGAGACTCAGGCTATTGTGCATGTTTCACTAACCTTTTCCACATGTCTGGAACGGTGAACGTGGGTCGTGATGTTGAATGTCAACATGTGAGGTGTGCTGTTCAGACTCATACTCCCCATGTGGTCTGTATGCTCAGCCTGGTCAGGTGGCAAAAACTTAGCTGTTAATCCCAGAAGCATACCTGCAAAGAGTAACACATAAGAAAGAGAGAAAAATAAAAGCTTTTTTTTTTTAAAAGGCAGATAATAAAACAATCCCTGAAAAACAACCAGGCGGCATTGTACAACAATAATAAAAATAGGAAAACACAAGAATGGATGAATAGCTTCCTTTTAAGATCGATAATAAAACACTCATGGAAAAACAACCAGGCAGCATTATGCAAGAGCAATAAAGTACAGAAGGCTGTATTATAGCTACTTAGAGAATAACAGGGAAAATTGCAGTAAAATCCTGCTTCTAACAAAACATCAATATCTATATTACGTGCTGCAGTGATAAAAATTTAACAAAACTTTTAATCAAATGAGCACTGAATAGATTATATTATCCCATAAAGGCCCAACGATACTTTTGTGTCAGTTCCAAAACAAAATGTCTCTATATTAAACCTTTCTTAAGTGGTTTATCGTAATTTATTATAATTTTATCCTCTGTATTTGACATTTTATCAGTATGAATCAGCTATTTTCCTGTAATTAATTCATTGTAGATATTGCAGATATGTAGATATTTAGAAAAGTGTGAATTAAAGTTGAAGGTTAGTATATCAAAAACACAGAAAACTACAGAAAAAGGATCATTAACCAAGCATTTCCATCCACTATCATGGATCCAGCACCATGGGTTTTATTGGTGAATCAATGTTGTAGAAGATGACAGTGTTTCCACGTTCACTACAGAGCCTCTGAATGTTCAAATGGATCATATCTGATGACCATGAAAATATTTACACTGATTATGTGTTATTTTATTTATTATTATCAACGGGTATCAACTATTTTAGATCAATAGATGCTTTTGGTCGATGATGGCTGTGTGGGTCTTTATGGGTAATTATAAATTAGATTAGAATTAGTGCAATTTTAGTGTGCTATTTATGTTTAGGTGATGCTAAATTTAACAGTGTCTTCCCTTTCGTTCACTACTTTGTAGAAAAAAAAATTATGTGTAATAGTCTGTCTTTATTAGTATATCTGTATTTGTAATTTAATGAAGTTGAGTGATTATAACCTACATTATGTGCTCTTACCTAATCACAATGACAGTGTTAATTAAACCTATAATGTAAACCTAAGGGAAATGCAGTCTCATTTTCTTCTGAAATACACGAGCAGAGTGAATTTCTCTGATTTGTATTCTTCATTACAAGCAGACAATATGTTACCACCAAAGCACAAACTGTTTTTGACATATTTCTGAGACCAGTAGCATACATCAGGAAATGTTGTTGGCAAATGGCTTCCGGTAGCACCTTCCAGCTAAACTTAGACCCATCAGTTGTACTTACCATAAAACATAGCAACTCCAGGTTCATTTATAAGTCTGTATTTCAACTGTTTTAACTTCCACCCGGTGAGGATGGTTATAAGAGTTAACCCAACCGCAGCCAGGACAAACACTGCACTATCATATTTGGCTTTTGTACTCATCTTCTACGTCCTGGACAAAGTTTTCGGAGGTTGCGCTCGCGCTTTTGATTGATTTCAGCAGCAGCAGCAACATCCGCAGCAAGCCAGTGGTGCTGCATTTAGTGCTGCTGGGAAATATTAGCTTCCTTTATAGTAGTCTCAACCTGGGCTACGGCTGGCAATGTAATAAATATTAAACTGCGCGTAGATAAAATATAAATCACATTTAATAAAAGATTATTTTGTTTAATAACGTAAAAGATATGTTAAAGCACACTAGCTTCCCAGAACCAAGTGACAGTTAATGAATGATAGCGGTATCCAGTAAAATCAGAAACCATGTGAACATAGCACCTGTTGGCTGCAAACCCTCTACTATCCAGCAGATGGCGGTAAATGCTAAGTGTTTTTCCTGCACTGGCGAGTCCACGGTCACAGGCAGATAACGACGCTCCGCTCCATCCACCTGCCCCATGGGATTGAATGAAGCCAATCAATCGTGACATTTATTTCTTCGTTCATTTATTAGTCACCCTTTCTTCTATCACAATGGTTATAAAGTGTTACAGGGGTTGCGTACCTTAGACATGATGATAGAAGCCTGCATTTACCACATGTCTGCTTATTATATTCAGTGTACTAGACAAGACACAGTGCAGACGAAGATGGTTTTTATTATGTCCAAGTTTATTATTTTTATTTAGATTCACTGCGTTGCATTTTAGCAACATGGCATCAGCTTACAGCAAATCCAATGTAATTCGCTCTTATGATTGACATTAAAATATCACATTTAATTTCACTATATTGGGTTAAAGTATTATATTAATGCACACTTTCTGCAAACATTGCCATTAAACTGAAAGAGACACGGTACGAAACAGAAATTTGGTCAAAGTTTTCACGGGGGGCGGCGTTCCAGCATTAGAATAATCTCTTAGCAACGCGGCCGCAAACGGACATAGGTGTCGTAAAAGCCAAAGAGGCTGGTGTTGAAAAAGAGTCGAAACAGAACCCATTGTGGTTGTTGGAGAGGAGTGAGCTGCTGCCTGAGAGAAGAAAAGGGGCAATTCCATGGCCACAAAAGGCACACATGATACGCGGACAGATATGGACGTAAATGCAAAACATAGACGTTGTTGTCTATTGTGAAGAGGACCGCGTCGCCCAGTCGGAAAGATCCGGTATATTAAGAGTTAAGACTCGACATCTCAACTGTTTATTTCAGCAGCTAGCAGGCTAGCTGGCTAGATACCTAGGAGCTAGACACTGGAAGCCCGTGTTGAGTTTCCTTGATAGAGATTTTCGTCGAGCTTTAAAGAAACTAGAAATTCTCGTCTGTGATCCAGAGTAGCGGTCTCCGGCTTTGTAAGTAGCCGCAACTTTAAAGAATGATATCAACGGAGCGCTAAGCATTTTTACTACTACAGAGCCGAAGAGGAGTAAAAGTCGTACAGGTTTGTTTTACAGTTGTTTCTTCTGTCTGCATTCTGTGTTGGCACTCCTGTAAACCTCTTATATTTTCCAGCCCAATGTATATTTGACTGCCTGGTATTTTCCCTGCAAAGCTTGAGATTGACCAAATAAGTCAAAACCCTTTTTCTAATTTCCCCTTTTTTTCAGTGCCTATGTCGAAATGTTCCAGGGTGTTTGACACTTGCAGCGAGTGAATGATGAAATGATAAGCCAAATAAAATAACCTTCTACACCACAAACCTTTATCTGATGCCCACATACTCTTACCTGTGACAGGGAGTGTAATATTACCACTGGTGCTGGGGCTATTTTACATTTTTATAATAACAGAATAGGCTTTGGCCACTCCAAACCCCTCTTTAATGTATTACCTGCCTTGTGAATAGTTATATTTACAGCATGCTTTTAAAGATATTAGTCATCTCTATTGTAATAACAGCTTAACTTTGACTACAAGGCAAGTATAATGCACTACTCTCACTTAGTACTATCTACTTTATAGCCTGGACAGATGTGGATAGTATGAGAGAAACCGTAATGTTTTTGATCCTCTAAATTCATATTAAGAGCATTTGCCTCAAAGGTGTTATTTTTTTTCCTCATGCACTATTAAAATCGTCAGGTCTATTCAGTTTTTGTCCAGCAAAATTTGTTTTTATAGATTAGACATACCTGACACTGAAATGCACCTCAACAGGTTCCATTTGGACAACTTTATTTTGATCAGAGTTGATTAGCTTTTTATTTGGAGCCCTTGTTGGGTTGAGCAAATGGTATTTTGAACCATTTCCCTAAAAGACAGTAAAGCTCAGATGCTGAAAATTAAGGGTAATTTTGCAGTAATGGTTGAAATGGGTTCATCATGCTATTTGTGCTGTACACTGATCGTTGCATTCATTTTGGTAACTTCAAACCGTAATGTCTTATAGGGAAAAAAAATAGATTACCACAACAATCCATTTGTTTGGTCCTTGCAAAGCTCATAATAAGTCCAAAGGAATTACTCTTTTAAGTCTAATGAGTATAATAGGCTGCTTAAAATTTGTTTTTCCATAACAAGAGACTAATTGTGGAGTCTTTCTACAAGGTTACTCAACAAGGGAGTTATGAAAATAGTCTGATTCACTTAAGACATTCTGCGGCTATGTTTCTCCGCACTCAGCAGGGAAATGTCTGGTAATAGTAGCCTAAAAGTTCCCACAGGAGCAGGATATTTTTGTGTTTTGACCTCCAATCTCAAAAAATCATAGTCAGAAAAACTGCTCCTACAGCATGGAACTGCCTTTAGATATCATCTCAGATCAAATATTTATACAAGTCTGTGAGCTAATCAGTTTACGCCCCCCCCCCCCCCCCCCCCAGCGTTGTCATTGATGTGCCCATGCTTTTAACATATGCTCCGTTTGTTTAAACTGAAGCTTGTTTTGACAGCTCATTTTAGTCGGTTCAAGTGCAGTTTCATTTGGACGACATATTTGTTTTTGCAATAACATTTACATGGGATTTAGATGTATGACAACTCTTTCTAAACTTTTAGGGAGAAATGCTGTCTTCTGAAATTCTACAGCTGTTTACGTCAAACAAATCAAACATGTTAACATTTTTGAAGAATCCAGAGCAAATCTTCCCAGTGTCATCCTGAACATCTGCGGCAATTTGGAGCAAAGCATTCATATTCTCATTAAAACTTGTACTATTTGGTTTGAGCCAGAGATGAATGGACTAATCTTCATATAGGGATGCTGCTAATTGGTGCTTATATTCTGAAGACTCAATTTTCCATTAGGCGTGGGAATGTTACTGTCATTTGTATCTATCCATCACTGTATATGTGTTTGCCGTACTGAGGCAATCAGGCTGTGGCTAAATGTTTTTGTGATCAAACATTATTGACTCCCCCAGTCGATAGCCTTGGCAACAGTAGTTCCCTCTCTTCAGCTAAAGCCGCACATTGCAATAGGTAGGGGGGGGTCAGAGTGAGCTTTTTCCAAGCTTTCATTAGTGCTTGGCGGTAATGCTGCAGATCTCTGCTATCTTCCTTGCATTTGTGTTCATTCAGAGCCTGAGTGCGCCCACTCTACATACAGGTGCTCTCTATCCATTTGTTTCCATCACTACAGCAATAACTACATGTGTCACCTTACTGTCCTTGTTTTTCAATATTTTTCTGCATCTCCATCTGTATTTCGACTACTGTTTCCACTCCCTTTTTTTTTTATTACCAGTGAAATTAATCAAGCATGTTCATGTGTGGCCTGACTTCATTACAACATAATAAAGTTTAGCCTCAGGTGCAGTGGAGGAAATGGGTTAGCCTGAGAAGTAGCCTTTCCCTCACACACTATTATCTGAAGCCAGTTTTTCACAATGAGCTGTGAAGCAGATTATTCAACAAGGAAAATTTCTTTTCAACCTTTCCGTTCCTTATCAGAGTTATTCTGTTAAAATTTAAGTTTAATAAAAGTTGAAATATTAGGATATTACGATGTCATCTTCCTCTGTCTCGACCTTTGTCATTCCGTTTTAAGCCAACACGGGGCCTATTGCTTCATCTTGCGCCTTTTCTGTCCCAGTAATGAGCCATTTTGCGGCTCTTAACATCTGCCAAACTTGGAACATTTTGAATGCGAAACTCATCTCCCATGCATGAGAAGTCAGGCATCCTTTGATTTGCCCTCTTTTCTTTGCCTCTCTTTCGGAGCGTTCACCGCAACACTTTGTAGAGTGAGTACGCTGAAAAACTTTCTTACCCCACTTTGGCAGCGGCAGAGTATGATGAGAGGTAGTTTGGTGCATATTCTAAATAGGGTTTTCCTCTTGGTATTGCGCATCCCGCCTTCTCGCAGACAGAGCTGAAGGGGGTGAGGGGCTTCGATGGAGGATGAAGGGGGGGTTAATTTAAAACACAGGTTTCTATGGGCACAGTGAGGTTTGCCCAAAAGAAAACACAGCTTTAAATTTCACTGCCCCGCTATTCAAGCGCTTAACATCTGTGTGAGAAAACCGAACATCTGGCTTCCATTTAGAGCCTTAAGTGAACTTTACCCTTGTCAAAAACCTGAGTAGGCAACCTTGCTGTCATCTGTACAGTTGTTTTTTCTCTGCGTGTCATCCTGAATAATTCCATGCAATCCGGCGGCGTACAGCAATAGACAGCAAGGGAGTTAAATAAATGGTTTTGCAGGTGTAAAATTCACAAGAGGCAGTCTAGTGTGGTAATTACCAGGGAAAAATATCCCCGTCTTAAATTACCGTGCTGTCCTTCCAATAAAGCGGAATGTTTCGGTCTCATTCACACTATTACTGTGTGTGTAGCAGCAGCAACAGCAAGCTATAAAAACCATAATCTAGGAGCGTTTCAATTTCGATACTCTGCGGCTTCATACTAAACAGAATCACCGGATCAGGGGTAAGCCATCAGTGGCAGATTTTCCATGCATTTCATTGTCAACATTTTAAGCATTCTAACACCCCAGTTGTTTCTCATTAACAGAGAGAAAATGCAGTGTGCACCTTTCACTCAAGCAATTAGTGCAGCCATTGATGTAATCCAGGTAACACTCCATAGGTAATTGAGGCCTAACACTTTCTCTGGAGAAGAAGAGGAAGCTATATCCTCCCAAGTTCGCTGCCAGCTCATGCATTTCATTACTCTGCAGTGTCCAGGTCTTGTTCAGGGCTCTGTTTTGGCCTGTGCTCTGCTCTCTGTTGCTTGCATTTCAGAGATGAGTAGGTGAGCATCTTCGCGGCCTTGCTGAGGTTACAGTTCTTCCTCTTTAAACCTCTGACTGATCCTACTTAAACCTCATATCTGAACGTCAGATTTCCGCCGCCCCGTCTGACCAAAAAGTGCCCCTGTCAAATGCTAAATGGTGCTTGAATCCAGCTTTTATAGCAACTGAATATTCAGTTTTCCCCTCAAGCAACCGGCTCCGTCTCTCGCCCTGCAGAGGATGGAACCACAGTTTATTGACTCCAATTGAGAGTTTTGTTTTTTGGGGGCGTTCTCTACTCTGAATTGCCTCCTTGCCCTCTCCCAATTTATCTTCCTTTCCATTGAATATGAATAAATTGTAGAAATTGATTTTCTTTTTTTTTTTTCCCAGTCACATTTAAATTACATTGGCCTTCTTTTAAGCTCTCACTGAATGGCTCTGGCTGAGAGGTTATTTGGTAATTGTTCATTTATCACACCGCAAGCATTCTGTCAAAGTCAGTCTGACGTGGACCTCCGGCTTTTTTTTATTTAGCTTACTCAATGAAATGCGGTTTCAGAATAAACTCATGAAAATGCATTTTGCTTAGACTTTTACTTCAAAAACTATCTCAGGTCAGTGAATGTGGGTGTGAGGCAATATTAAAAACTGCTACAAGATCAGTGTATTCTAGGTGTGTGAAACATGGATTATTGTCATTGTGCTTTAATCTAATGATAAATGGTGGTTTATTATAATCACATGACTTTTTGCAAGAATAAAAAGTGTGATAATACTGTTTTATTTAGCTTTTTTAAAAGAAAAGCATAGCACAGCTGTCAGTACTTCCCCTATTTGGATCTGATCTATTTTTACATTAGTAATGTTGGCCAGATCTGCTTAAGGTATTTACAAACAAGGGTGTGAGGTAAAAACTGGTGTATTCAGCTTCTTATCTGACACTCCACAGCTGCACATCTTTCACAACTACTGCTCTCTTGGCTGCCTCAAGCCCCCGTGTCTTTCTAGATCTCAGCCACTTCGATCTGAAAGCAAAATGCAAGGAACCCATCGACACGCACACTAATCACACCAGTGTGCCTGCTCGTTAGCCATGCCCTCACAAGTCAGCAATCCTAATAGGCATGTCCTAATGAGCTCTAATTGAGGATGGCTAATTTGCATGGCCTGAGCCATTGTCTTTCTTAAAGAGACTTATAAGGCTCATAGCTAAAAAGCTGATTGGGTGGTCTAACATGGATTTTTGTGGATATAGTTTTGGGGGCTTATCAGGGTTTCTGAAATGTACTGTTCTTGCACTGTGAGCCCTGATTGTTGTCTCGTATCCTCCATGCTTAGCTCCACTGCCTTCTGTCGTCGCATCAGTATGCCTAATGGTGACATTCACAGATCTTTTCCCCCTCAACTACAAACGTTATTTTAGTGACACGAGCCATTTTCAACATAACTGTTTCAAAGCAAGATGAAAACAAACCAGGGCAACTCTGACCAAAGATTAAACTATGTATAGCATGACTTTCCCCACAACACAAAGGTAGATAACTCTTATTTGACGGTAAAAACGAATCTACACTTGTGTTACTTTTGAGGTATGCAAGCAGCTTGTTTTGTTGTGCATTGGAGGAAAAGTGATGGATACTTATGTAGCTGCAGAGGGAGGTCCTCTGAGGAATCATCCTCAAAGTGCAGCATCTTTTATTTATTCATGGAGAGGATGTTTCCTCTTAATTTGATCACTGACACTTTATTTTCCCCCTTTTCCATACTCTTATTCATGTTTTTTTTCTTACTAGGGGAGTATACAAGAAATGATTTCCCAAAGAGCTCAAACAGGCACAGGCAGGTTTATTAGGTTGGCTGTAGGCCATTTAATTTCTGCTCAAAAAGTAATGAAATCTGTTAAATGACCCGAGCAATTCAAATTTGTGAGACGATTTCATATGTCACGGAAAGTGCTTCTTTGTTTCTAATCGCATGTTAGGACTTAGGCATTGGACTTACAGGCTTGGCACAAGATTAATTCTAAACTTTTTTTTCCATTGTTAGTCATGACCAAAAGAGCCAGTTTCAGTGTTGTGAAATGTATTTTTTTATTTACCCTAATTTAATGAGGCCTTGTTGTTTCTTTGCTTGATTTCAGGCCTCCTGGCTCCAGGTTGGACACAAGCACCAAGAAGGGAGAACATGACTCACCGGCCCCTGCCAGGAACTGGCACGGGGCAATTGTGCCAACCTTCCCCCGTCATCCCACTTTAGAAGTTAACCCCTGTACACCATGACGGAGAGGCATTGAGGTTAGCTCCCCCCGACGATCATCTCAATACCTCTCCTCCCTATCCCTCAAGACCCCCTGCCCCCGCCCTAGCCCCATCCCAAACATGCTGCGCTTCCTGCCCCTCAAACTTGGCCGCCTGTACCGCTGTCTCAAGCTTTTGTTAGTGCTGGGATTATTTGTCGTCTTGTTGATGAACACCCACAACCTGTTTGCCTCCTTCCAGAAGAATGAGCTCACCGACAGACGCTTCATCAACCTTAATAAGTGTCCAGCCTGCTTCGGCACCAGCTGGTGTCGGAAGTTCATGAACGGCCAGGTTTCCTTTGAGACTTGGGGTCGTCTGCGATTCCTAGATGTTTTTAATGTCAAGAATGTTTACTTTGCTCAGTACGGTGAGCCCAGAGAGGGTACCCGCCGCGTGGTGCTCAAACGGCTCGGCTCCAACCAGGAGCTAGCTGAGATAGACCAGAAAATCTGCAAGAGGGCCACGGGCAGACCTAGATGTGACCTTATCCAAGCAATGTACAAGACTGAATTTGCTCGGATAAACGGTGATGTGCGTTTGCTCACTCCTGAGGTAGTGGAGGGCTGGTCGGACCTGGTGCACTGCCCTTCTCAGAGACTGCTGGACCGTGTGGTTCGCAGGTACGCTGAGACCAAAGACTCAGGCAGTTTCCTACTTAAGAACCTCAAGGACACTGAGAGAATGCAGCTCCTCATGACCTTGGCATTCAACCCGGAACCACTTGTACTCCAGGTATGTAAGCATTATGTTTTTATTCTTCTGTTCTTGTGTTTCTTGGCAAACACCTCCTAAATGTGATACAATTTTAGGCTTTACATTTTTTCAGGCAATGTTTGATGTAAATAGCTCTGAAAAAAATCCCATCTTGATAAAGAGGCAGATGATCCAAGGAATGAGGGATTTTAAGAGCGGTTGATAAGGCAAGATCACCGGATTATCACTGCTACAATGAGCAACAAACAGCGTCAGCGGTACAAAGCCAACCAGGGTGTTGGCCCTCCAACCCCGGTAAATTACAGGGTGGGAATCCTCCTTTCCTTCCTCTTCCATAGATCTGAGACGAGCCATTACACCCTCCCTAAACTCTAGGCTACATCAAGACTTCATGTCCGCTATCTAGAGCACGAACATCCCACAGCTTAGAATAGAAAAGGGTTTAAAAGCTGTGGCCTCCCAAAAGATGAGAGATTTTGGCTAGCGGCAATGCTGCATATTTAACACTATATGTAGGGCAGTTTTGAATTATTCAATGATGCATCTGTAAATGGCCCAAGTTGTTTTTAATTTTAATATATGTCTCTGTCCGCTGAATTTGTGTCAGTTGTCAAAGACAGCTCATGGTGTGATGTTTGACAGGGCTGTTAAGTGGAATTAGCGCCAATATTTTCAACGTTAATAAACCTTTTTTTTTCACTTCACTACAGTTTTCATAAAGTTCTCCCTTTGTCAGCCTTAAAGTTTTTAGTTTTATTGGAATTCTAGCATGTTAAACAGACTATAACATAATGGTTTTGGTATTATAATCTACACTTTTCATTTGAGTTAGTGGTAAAATCCCACCCGTCTCTATCCTGTCATGTACTATGTCACAGCAGCACTGTAGATCATAGCACTGTCCACATCCTTTTCCATCACTGATTTACAAGCATCCAATCAATTTCAATTTCAATCTGGCATTGACCATGTCTCGTGAGGGGACAGAACAACAATGGTCATTGCCCATGTAGACATCCAATACCTCATACTGACCTCCAACAGCCCCCCGCACTCATAGGGCCGGACACCTTCAGGCATTTCAGAGGACAAAAGCCGAGATCAGCCTTTTAGCCTGGTCGATCTATAAAATCTGATTAGCTTTGTGTGGCTGCCTGCCCTCCCCCCTCTTCCCTTTCTCCTCTTTTCTTTCTCCTTACATCTTTCTTCTGTCTGACTGTGTCATCCTTTTTCAAACCCCCCCACCTCCCGCTCGCCCGCCCGCTTGTGTACGCTCCACAAACTCCGGCCAGATAATTCCATCAGTGTTTTTAATGCCATTATGCCCCAGTTCAAAGGCTCAATGACTCACCCCCTCCTCCTCTTCCTCATCCTTATCTTGTGTACAGCCACAGATGGCACACACCAACAAAGTGTATGCACACACTGTCCGCATCATCTTCGTATCCCTGCTTCACATAGTCTTCACATGTTTGCAGGGACTCATGAATTGTTGATTTTGCCCTGAACTTGTGACCTGCCAGCAAACGCCAGCTCTGTAGGGGTCAGTATACTGGGGTGGGCTGGGGTCTTGAATGGTGAGCCTAAACAATGCAGCGAGATGTAAAGTACAAAGAATTGTGCCAGAGAACTGGAATTCTCATATCCTGCGTGCATTGACTGTTCGTCAGCATCACTGAACTCAAAAGATGAGAGGAAAATTTTCTGAGACCCTATACACAACCTTGAGCAGCAGTAGACCATAAAGAATTAATGGTGTCTATAGAGATTGAACAGGAGATGTGCTGTTCTACAACACCTTGGTCTCTTTCCCTTTTTTTTTTGCTAGAGGTTAGTGATACTGTGAGGACTGCTTTTAACAAAAGAATGTGGATTGTGTTTTATGACCAGTAATTTAATGAAACCTGGTCTTTATTTCCACCATTTATCACTCTGCTTCTTGTCAGCCCTTCAGCTGTTCTTCATTTTCTCCAGTTGTTGTTAAACACCTCTTCAGGAACGTGGATCGCTCAATGATTATTCAAATTTTCTATATTTAGTATACACAGCTTCCCGCAGTTGTTGTTTGCTACTGCTGTGATTTCAGGTTTTTTTTTTTCCTATATCTTTTCCTCTGGCTCTATTCAGTTGAATAATGTGAATAACATTTCTGCTGTCTGCTCAGTGAGCTGCACTCTCCTTTAGAATGGCTTCTGTTTCCACTCTTTTGAAGCCACAGGCAGTAAATCGGCCCTGTTTCACTATGAGAAACCAGACCTTCTTTGTCAGTGGGAAACAATCTGCTGTGTTGTTTCGGGTCTGGCCAACAATGCGTTTTCTGTGTGCTCTGCAGTACACATGTACGTACGTACACACACGCACACACACACTCTCACACACTACCACCACCCCCATTCCTCTGTCACGTGGAAGACAATTTGGCTTTGGGGAATAAATATTTTTGGAAGACAAAATGACGACAGACAAACAAGAAAATCCTTGTGCAATGAGAGGCACCTTATGCAACTTCATCTGTTTTCCCGTGTTCCTCTTCACCGTACAGTTTTTCCTTTTCTGTACTGTGATAAATCAACTCGCAGCAAAGGGTTTCGTTGCCATCCAGAGCATTTACATGATGCTCTTTAATTTTTACCCCTTGTTGGACAGTAATTTGGTTTGCATGAAAAGTGAGCAACATATTCTTCTCATTTTGCTGGCTAGAACCTTATTTGCCAGCGCTGGCTGCCGTCCTCTGGCGAGATGACTTACTGATTCATCAGGTGATGGTTGGATTTGATGGAGTACATCTGGCGCAACCTTAAATTAGTTCAATTTAGCTTAGTCCTCCCTTCCAAATCATTAAACTTGGTGAGTTAGCCAGGAGCATGTGACTGCGCTCGCACCCTTTTTGGTCCTCAGCCCCCTCTTGCTCAGTGAAGCCGAGAATAGGATGTGACAGGCCTGTGGGGTTAACTCAGTCAGCGGCACTCTCATCTCCTCCAGACTCAGATCTGTGCTCTGCGAGACACCCTTTTCCCCTCTTACCATTACTGTCTCTGCCCACCTTCCGCTGATTCCCCACCTCATTCAACACTCCCAGCCGCACCTGACATGGAGACGCACTCGTCAGAAGGCATCAGCCTCTCACGCAACGCCGTCTGTTTTTCCTAGAACACAGACGTCTGACGCTGATACGAAATCAGAGACGAGAGGAACAGAGAGATTAGATGGATGACCTTATCTCCTTTCCCTCCCAAGATTTTTGACAGCAACATTTTTACACAAATGCAAAAGTAAACATTCACAGTGCGGTGAACAAATACAAGAGCAGCTTGTTTGAATTTTTTAAAATGGGGGTTTGGGGGGGGGCTCTTTGGTATGCTGTTGATTTAATGAGGCTCTGCATAATCTATTACGATGCTCATCCACTTTGGGAATCTAAGCCAAAGTAAACGGTATAAACTCACGATTTTTCCTGGCACCACATTACAGAGAGGTGGTACCTCAGCTGTGACCCAATGAACCTAGATTTATTTTTTATGTAAAAAATTTATATGCAATGCTATAAACAGCCTGCTTCCTCAGCCTATAGGAATGAAAACAGCAGCGTGGTGTCAAATATATTTTAAAGACAAGAAAAGACAAATATTCCAAATTTACACTCATATCTTTTGCAGTCTAACACAATCCAATATTTCTTAAAGTGTAGTCATTTAATATTCAGTCCCTGTAGAGAATTTGTCACATTTTGGAGTTTGCAGCTTTTGACAAGGTAATAATTTGTGTCTTGTTTAAATATGACAGAATGATGTATGAAAGTAATGTGACAATAAAATCCACTGATATGAAGACTCACTGGTCCCATTTTGAGAAACAAGTGGTAACAGTTTAGACCTTTTTTATTCTTTGTGCGCGAGGGAAAAAAAGCTGAAATCTTCTGGTCTGTCTTTCTGGGTCATGCCTCTTTTATAAAGAGGATCAAAGCTGGGTTTGTTTTTAGTTTTATTTATTTATTTATTTTCATTTAATCACAGACGGTGCACGCTATCCCGGCTTAAGTAAGAGCCTTCTGTCTCTAAGGCCGTCTCGGTGGCTGTGGTCCACCGGTAAATAGTATTTAAGTTGCTAGTCTGTGATTAGTACCTTTTGTTTTTGAGTCTGGGGGATTGTGGTGCTCTTAGCACATAAGAGAGGAGGTTGTGTACGCCGCTTAACCCGGCTTCAAGTGCTCCCAAACCCCCTTTCATTATTCTTATAGGCCTTTGTGTACAGACTGAATCCTGTTAGGATAAGACAGGGAGTTATCTGGGCCCGACTCCCCTCTTTTGGCTGCCCTCGCTGGATGGAGGCCCTAGTGGAGTGGAGAGAAGAGGAGGAGGATGAAGAGGAGAAGGAGGAGGGGGGTTTTGTGAGTGAGTGTGTGTTGTACAAGCCAGAGCCTTGTGTTTTCCCCCATTTGAATGAGCCAGACTGCTTGTGTTGCCATAATCCTTTAGCTCCTTCTCCCTCTCTTCAAACACACATGTATACAGTATATAAACACACACACACACACAAACGCACGACATGACAGCTGTGTTTGGTTAGGTATATGCCTGTGGCTGAACCCCCTACCCTCCTCCTGCCCTTATCCCACCCACTAGCTCCTTTTTTAGATCCCCAACCCCCCAACAGCCATACCCCACCCTGGTTTCCTACAGTTGCAGCCTGCACCCGAATCCAGCGTAAGCCTGACTCTTGAAAACACAGTTCTGCAACAGAGAGACTTTCCATTCATAACTCTCCCTGGGCCTCTTAAAAGGCCACAACCACTATGGATGGGTAACGAGTGGCTCTTAACTGTGCTGTCGTCACATATCAAGTTCAGTACATTATGGTAAAGCAGAAATATATTTTAGCGCGCCGACTCGACTGCTGTGATAAAGTTGGACTCTGTATTAGAGGTTTTTGCACCCAGTTTGTATCTAAATATATGAGAGGTCATGTATCATAGCTTTGATTCTTTAAGGTGAAGTGATCGCATAGATGATTGCATTTATCTGTAGATGGTGAATGCAGTTCCAGTTTGCAGATCTGCACTGGAGTAATGGCACACAAGATAAATAGTGTACCGCTGTGGAAGTGCCTGGTAGCAAAATAATATTTTAGCCTCTTTAAAAGAATCTGTATGCTACATTGAATATATTTTTGCTACTTATACCTTGCTGTCAGATGGCCCTTTGTGATGGAGTAGCATAGGAACCTGTGATGTGAGAGGTGAAAGTCTTGTCTGTTGTTTTTTTTGCATTTGTGTTTATCTTCTGTTTTTCATTTTTATGTTAAGTTTGTCCTGCACGGTGTGCACTGAAGGATACACTAAGGGTTCATCTTTTTATGTGTTGTCTGTTAAGTTGACAACTTGACGTTAGGAGTAGAAGTAGAATATTCAGATCATTTCAAATGTAGCAAGTAAAAATAACCAGTTGATTTAAGGAAAGAACATAAATTAACATGCTCCAAATATTTCTCCTCCATTACCTCCTTATTAACATGATATACTTCTGAATATATTTTTGTGATTAAAATGACTAAGTTCATAAGAAGACAAATTAACCTTTAAGTATTTCCACTCTCATACTTAGTAAAAATAGCAATAATGTTCAATAAAACATTATGAACATCTTAATTCCTAAAGTGTACGCCCCTTTAATCAGTTTAATACTTAAATGCTCCTTGTAGTAAAACCTTCCCATTCTTGCACTGCTGTGCAACAAGGTTAAAGTGCATAGTCAATGACTGCAGTCTCACTCTTCACCACTCCACCGGACTGCCCCCCGACGTAATTGGCGCCTGCTCTGAAATACACAACCCTTGATGTAGGCCTCAAACCCACAGCCTTCAGGTCTGAGGCCAAGTTTCACTTGGGTTCCTCCCCAGCTGTGTGGGCGGCAATACCACCTAGACTGAGTCAACACCACTGCCTATGACTTAATACATTCCTCGTCTTCCAGCGGAGGGGATTTATGAGGTGCTCTGTGCGCAGTGGCCCAGGTTCAGGTCTGCAAAGGGTTTCAGCTATCAGCTAGTGGCGGAGTGTGTACGAGCAACCCAAGCTGCACTGTCCTGTGCACTCATTCCTCATCCTGCTCTCATTCTCTGTCTGCAGAGCAGAGGCCTCAGAACTCAAGGACCTAGCAAACCCATTTCTATCACAGATCACCACAGCTCCCCGAGTTACCTACAGATTCTTTTTCTTCTGTGCCACAAAAGCTGACTTGATGTGGTCTTACTTGGCCTCTCCTTTACTACTTATTTTTAATTTCTCTTTCAAGTTCAGTGTTTTTTGACCTATTACCTTCGTGTTGGTTTGGTTCCTCATTACCCTCCCTGCACACAGACGCACACATGCGTGCAGTCCTTTTTAGTGTCACTGTTCTTCATTCACTGATTTTCCTTGTTCCCAAGACTGCTGCCAGCTCCACACACTGTGACTTTGCACTCTTTGAACCACATGTCTAGTAAAGAAAGAGGCAGGGCCTACTCTAAATTCAGATACTCTTTACTGTCTCCATCTTTTCACTACCCTTCGTTCTCCTTTTCAGACACATACACACATTCTCCACAGCTTGGTGCTCTGACTAGGCATTTCCTGGCTGCCATGTCTGGAACAGACATCATCACTGCCCCGTATTGAAGGTTTTGGGGGGAGGGTGGAACAAAGAGAGGAAAAAGCCGGGTTAGCAGGAGAAGCTGCAGCAGCAGGATACAAGAGAAAAAGAAGAAAGGGGTAGCATCATGTGTTCCAGGATGAGGAGTCAGCGCAGGCTCCCCTGTGGGGTCTGAGCTCTTGCTGTGGACTAACCGACTGGGTTTTAAACTTAAATGACCAGCAAAATGCCAGACGGGGCTCGCCACATATCCTCTAGACACACAAGGTCAACAGGAGAGCTGCACTGGATGGATTTTTTCTTTCTTTGTTTTTTGTTTTTTTTTTACAGCCCCAGCATTGCATTGCAGATATGACTCCTTAACTCTATACTCCTTTTGATAAACGGAGTAATGTTCATTTTGCAACATCAGGGTTGAAAGACGCCTTTGCTGTTGTTGTCTGAGTGAACATGTCTGTCCGCCTCACTTCCTCATCTTCACTGTTTGATCCCTGGACTCTTGACAAGTCCTGTCCCAACTTGTTTGCTATGAAGCAGTGGGATTTTGTTGAGGATAGAAAATGCTGAGAATTTACCCCACGCCCTGAGCAGGACTTTAACAAGCTGCACACATGAAACACTTGTGTGGCAAACTACTAATTTCCTTTTTTGCTGCAAGTAGTTGTGGTCGCAGGATGAAGGCAAGTGGTTCCTTTTAAATCTTGCTCTAACAAAACCTAGCTCTGTGTCCTCCGTGTGTGTGCGTATATGTGTGTTTGACAGACCAGTCTTCTTTGCAGGGCAGCCAAGGCAATATCTTGGGAGCTGCTCGTGTTTACTCGGCCTCTGAATAGAGGTTGTTATCAGCCCTGGTCACGTTGCATGTTCTCATTCACATACACTCGGATACAGTTTCACATAGACACACACACCCATGAACACACTCACAAAGAGCTTCTTTCGAACTCTCACACACGCCCACACCCTCCCCGAGTGGCCCAGTAGAAGGGCATGTCTTTGTCAGCAGATGTCAGGGCGCAGGTGTGTGTTCCTGTGCCTCTCGCTCCATTCGTTTCATCCTCTCCTCCAGAGGCTGCCCATTTGTCTGTGGCCCTGTTTCATTTCAGCCCACTCCAGCCCCCCCCCCCAAGAGGATGCCAGTGTGTCTGTTGTATTAACGGAAAGGAGTGAAAAGCACAAACAGCCCCAGTCAATGTTGCTGTACCGCACTGCACCGACACAACCTATAAGATTAGATTAGGCAGGCTTGAGCCTAGAAGTCACCGTGAGGTCGTCTTTAATGAGAACTTTCTGTCTAGGTCTATTTTCCACCATTACTTTCATTGTCTCCAGAGCCAGGCTCATTATTTCTGCAACTCTGCAGGGATTTTCAGCAGAAATTGGTACAGCAAATGAAAAGAGCATTCGGCACCAAGGTTACTGTCATTAACGAAAACTAACAAAATGATAAAAACTAATTTTCGAGCCTTGGCGTCTCACCTGGTGGAGAAAACACCATGAACCACAACCGACCAGGTCGTTTGCAACATGTCCTCCCCTCTCTCTCCCCCTACCTTTATGGTCTATCACTAATATTAGTTAAATAAAACAGAAAACATGCCGAAGATAATATCTTCAAGGATTTTATTAAAGATGCTCAAGAAAAAAAAATCAGGAAAACACCTACTTTACTTATGCGCTTTCATTACTGTCCAAATCAGGATTAAATCTTAAGATAGAGGACCTGATGTCGAGATAGTCAAGTTATCACATTAATGGGAGTACCCATGTTGTTTCTGCGAGTCACATCTCACGGAATCTTAGCAGCGATCAGTAATTAAAGCTGTAAGTCTTACATTTAACCCTCACTGCACCTATAATCGGTCATAATCTTGAGTCACAGGAGATGTACAAGTCTAGTTTCCTCCCAGACTGCTTAAATTACAATATGCTGAAAAGTAATTACAGAGTTTCCCCCCCTGACACTAAAAAGTACAGCAGACTGAAAGCTTTAACTGAAATTATCACCTGAAAATGTGTTTTATTTACAAAACTAATTAAACTAAACCAAACTCGGGGAGAGAATGCCTTTTTGTTCTTGTCTCTGGTACTTCATTTCATGCATCAGTTTAAAATTACCCAGTATTTTTCTGACCTTTCTGTGTCATGCATCTGACAAATGCCCCCTCTTGCCAAAAAGCCAAAAAAAAAACAAAAAAAAAAAACAGGGAAACAAATAAACTCAGAACTAAAGACTTAAAAAAAAATACACCAAACTCTCAGACTCTCTTTACTAATTAATCCTACAATGAAATCAAAAAGATGAAAGTCAGTACTATTGGAAAACTGCAGAACTCTTCTAGCGTTTGTTCGATACCAAGTTCTGCATGGTAAAGGTTTTGCTAAGAAGGAGATATAATGCTTTTTATCCCATGACAGGAACAAGAAGCGATAAGACCTTTAAAGCAGTAAAAGTCGCTGGAATGTGTCATTGGCAGTTTTGCACCATCAGCATATTTCAAAAGCATAACATCATTGGAAGGCGACTGGTAAAATTCACTACCTGCGCAGTACGCACACGTACATACACACATACACTACCTCCCAAGTCTGCTCAGAGATAGTGCAGTGGATGTAATATTAGGCTGGGCTTTCCAATTTATTTCGTCCCACCCCACCCCCCTCAACGCCTCATTGCGAACGTTAATGACTTCTGCAGAGTAACCGTTTAAAGAGCGCTAAGGGAGAATGATTGGTGGGACACGTGGAGTATTTATCAACCTCTGCAATAGGCAAGTTGGAATCTAAAGCTCAGGTGCCCACTTCCATGTGCCTACCTACACTACTCAGGAGTCCTCACCTTTAGACGTATTGCATATAACACTTAAATATAGGACGCTCGTAAAAATGGCACCAAGGTATGAGTTGTCAAGAGCGGGTAATTGACGCAGCGCAATGAGGCCGTCAGCGCAGCGAATGAGCGGCATCTATGTTAAGAACGGTGGACGAGGGCCAGGCAGACATGAAGGCGTTCTTATAACAGCCGTTGACAGTGTCTGAAAGTAGCCTTAGGGCATTCATCCTTCTCCTCCCTCCCATCAGCCACCCCCCCATCTGCTGTCGCTCTACTTTTGCTCCCATTCAGGCTGCAACCTGACAACAAAGAGAGAGATGTGTTTAGCAGGCAGGTCTTTGCTGGTTTATTCCTCCTGTCCACTGGAGCGGAGACGTGAAAGACATTCTGTTTGTCTCTTCTGTTTGCTGTCTCTGTCGTAGTCTCTTTCTCGCGCTCTTATTTTTGCTCTCTGCACCCCCACCTCTGCCACCCCTTTTACTCCATGCCCGTCTATCCACCCTGCAGCGCTCAAAGCAAGAGATGATGGGGTTTTACAAAGCAGGTTTAACCATGATGTTGGACAGGCTAAGTTTTGTCAACAAGACAGAGAGCCGCTTAGATTCACGGCGGCATAAAGCGATCTGAGGTTTGAATCAGAGTCAGAGGGACGTGAGCCTAATAGGGATGTGCCACCAACTGATCCAGCTTCAAATTAATCTTTCTATACCAACTTCAAAAATTAGAAAGCCATTTTAGATATTTACCCTTTTAAGTCTCTAATCCTAAAATCTCTTATATGCCTGTTGGCAAGCGGCCTCTCACTAGTCTGGGATTGTCTTCTTTCTCGCCAGTGCTCAGTATCTGGGAGTAAAGTCAGCCCACCATTATTGTGTTTTTTAGTTTCTGCTGGATTTTTTTTTTCCACTTTTTGAGACATGTCTGCTTTCTCAGATTCTACTTCCTGTCAAGTTTGCTGTATCAGAAAATGTAGAGGAAGGCTATTAAGCCTAGAGTTTTTTGGGGAAGTTGCTCTGAGTCATCGCCAAGTGTAAAGATGACAGGCACAGACAGACAGACAGGCTGCTGGAAGCCAGCTCTGCTTCCTGGACAGACTTTTGTCTGGCCCACAATTGATTGGGTCACCTCAGGGAAATCTGCTCCAACATACTGCAGTGCGTGTAACTTATCATTGTCCTCCCCTCTTGGTGGTGGATCTTTCTTAAAACTGATGGGAACAAGCGATATGCCTAAGGAGTAGATTTACACCACTAAAACAGACTGTGATAGACTATAATGGCGTGTCGTTCTGCTTCTGTGTAGATTTATTAAAAAAAAAAAAAAAAAGCAGTGAGTCATAATTGTTGCATGAAGATGCACACTATTTTTTATCTTTTAAAAACATAACCAAGGTTGTCTATTCAGCATCCTTAGCTTTCACTCAGAAATGCATTCAGCTTGTTGCATTATGTACAGGGGCGCAGGTGGGAGCCATATGCTCCGACCTTCACTTAGCAAATTATAACCTAGCAAAAGCATGCCGTAAAAATGCTTAAAAGCCACATAGTTTGAGAAGTGTCTAAGATTAAAAAAAAAAAAAAATCTTTCATGTGGTCAGTGGGTGCAGTAGTGAAACTGCTAATCGCTTTGTAAAGATCCTGTCACCCAGCTGTGGTTTTCTTGTCATATGCTCATCCTCGATGCCACACAGTCTACGTGGCAGGTGTCCATCTGTTTTCTTTGCGATAGAGCAGCTGTGTTGCCAGCGGGGGGGTTTAAAATGTATGTTTTTAAATAATTTGTATTTCATTAAACTTTAAAGGGACTTAGGGCGGCCATGCATATTTAAAACCCCGTCTCTCACCGCAAATTGAAAGCCGGGCGCGGTATTGAATTACCGTGGGTGTAAAGTGAGATGCAACAGTCATAGTAGTTCACACCTTACCTGCAGTGACATGGTGTGCTCCCTGCAATATCTCTGCGATGCAATTGGCTTTCAGAGAGGGAGGGTGACCGAGGCTTCCGTGAAATATAAGCGCTTCTGACTCTCTGTCTGTGTCCGCGCCGAGGCTGCCTGCCAGATTTGTAACATGGGAACTGTGGGCTATCATTAAGCTAACATACGGCAGGGTGTTTATTGTAAAAGATGGGAGCTTTAAACTCATGTGGGCTGTAGAAAAGGTGTTTTTTTTCTTACAGTGTATGTATGTATATATGTGTATGTAAGTGTGTGTGTGTGTGTGTGTGTGTGTGTGTGTGCAGGTAGTCTTTAGCAATGAAACTGACCAGCAGACAACAGAAAAAAAAGAGATGTAGGGAGAATGTAATTCACAAGACCTACACAATCTACGCAGACCTTCACAACACACAGCATTTTCACATTCAACTCATTTTATTTGTGTGTATGTTTGTTTTCTACTGCAGATGTTACCACTTGACTTTGAGTGTTCACAGATGACGGTTCATATGTGCCTGTTTTCGTCTGACCTCGAGGATATCGAGTAAATCTGACAGAGCTTAAGGGGCATTGTGCAGCAGCAGCAGCAATACTACTTCCTGCTTGTGGTATTACCGTATTATTAATCAGTTTTACCCTGTAATACACAAGAATTTCTTGTCAGCCTGCCCAAACTGCATTAACTGGGTTAGCCGACATCGTGCAGCAGTTTAAATCGCCCTGTTGCTGCATCACAACACATAAGGCTTTTCTGCTAACTGCTGTTACCACAAATCACGTTCTATCAGTTCTCTGGAAGCACTGAATACGGGCAGCACACATCAGCTCGTGGCCGTAGGGCTTTAACACAAACCGGCTTTTTCTTTTATTAAATTTAATCCGTTATACCACTGCTGGCTTTGTTTCCCATGACCCTTTGCCACATTTTCAACTATTATCCCTCAGATGGTGTATACAAATTACCCAAGGCTGCACATATTCACCTAGTATTGTTGTTTTTCTTTGTATTAAGACACAGACTTCTTTGTAACTTAAATTAATGTTTTTTTTTTGTCAATGAGGAGATTTTTGCAATTTAGGTGTTAGCCTCCTTCTTTTAAAGCCAAAGGGACATTTGTTTTCCTCTCGGCCAATTCCTCGCTACACAGCCTGAAATCTTTTGATCTGTCTTCAAATCTTTGTTTTCTCTTTCTCTTCAGAGCTTTCCCTCAGACGAGGGGTGGCCATTCGCCAAGTACCTGGGAGCGTGTGGGCGCGTGGTAGCTGTCAACTACGTGGGCGAGGAGCTGTGGAGCTTCTACAATGCACCCTGGGAGAAGAGAGTAGACTTGGCGCGGCAGCTGATGGACATCGCCGAGCAGTTAACCAACAACGACTTTGAGTTTGCCCTCTACCTGCTCGATGTCAGCTTCGATAACTTTGCAGTCGGCCCGCGGGACGGAAAGGTCATCGTTGTCGATGCAGAGAATGTCCTGGTGGCAGACAAGAGGCTGATCAAGCAGAGTGAGTGGCAAGGTCCATTATTACCTGAACACATGTATGCTGTGTGCGTGGGTGTCTGTCCATGTGTCGAAGGTAATACCTATTAGAGCCCCCCCCCCCCAGTTGCCTTATTCATGAAAGTGCATGCATCATACCTTTTTGTAAAAGCATCTCTGGAGCTACTGAAGAGGTCTGCTTATATTTACACAGTAGTAAAATTAACATTGCATTTTGGGGCTGTCTGATGGTTTTATGGTGAAGTTTGATACCTCAGAATCTCTCCTTTTTAGGTCTATTTAAAAAGTCTAAAATCCAAGAACTATATTCTAATTATAGGCCTTAAAATGTCTTAAACTTGTATTGGAATTGGTGTTTGTTGAAATATGTTGAAAATAATAGCCTAACATTTCAAGGCCTTTGGATCTTATGAAAGAAAAAGCTCAAATGAAGAACTTAGTGCATAAAAGTAACACAATAAAGTCATAAAAACATAAAGCTGGTGTAAAAAGCTACCACAAAATTGGCTGCTGTCATTCAGTATGGTTCTCTATTCACATCTACACCATCACGCAGGTGTGACAGGACACAAAACAGGCCATAAAATGTCTTTTATAATAATCTTATAAAATCTTAAATTGAACTTGTGGAAACCCTTAACCACTTTTTTTAGGTTGTAACATTTCTGCTGATCCAATTTATCGAAGAGACTTCCTCAAATACCTTAGTGTGATTCTTGTACAGACTGTTTTTTTCTCTAGAGAACACTGCACTTTATGTCGACTTTAGCTTCCCTACGCACCTTTTCAGGCAGGGACTAAGGTCTGGAGGAAGGTCTGAAGGGCTGCTCTTATGCTTTGCTGACGCCTTCTTCTCTCCTAGGACATAGTCCTCCAGCCCCCCTTCTCTGCCTCCAACAAGCCTGTCCCCATCAAAGCAGAGATCATCCAGATAACAAGCCATCTCCACTGCCCTAGATTTTTTTTTTCTCAGAATAAACCTCATAACAAGGACAGAGAGAGCCATACATCACATACTCAGCATGGCAGTGTGCTGCCCCTCAGTCCCCCTTCCTGGGGCTACATCAGAGAGGAGCAGGACCACCCAGTTAGGCTCATAGATTTGTCCCTTCTGCAGAAATCCTATTAAAGTGATAAACTGTTGTGTCGCTAGGTATTGAGGTTCCACATTTGTGCCCTGTGACAGATATGAACTGTTGTGTGTGTGTGTGTGCGTGTGTGTGTGCGCGCGCGCATGTGTGCCTGTGTGTGTGTGTGTGTGCATGCTTTTTTTTTCCCGTTTCTCTTTGTTCGACAGGGAAGTTTTGTGAACTGTGTGAACTGTGCCATGAGTTTCACTTTGTATCACTTTGTCATTGTCAGAAACACCAGGCACAACCTTTCTATGAAGATTTTTGACTTTTATTTATCATTATTCCTATTAAGAATATCACTGATCCAAATAAGAAAACTGCTGAAATTTTGCTGCTGCCTACTGTGTGTTCTACAGCACCACAAAGGCAAGTTATTATTTTGTAAATCCAAAATTTCCAAGCAAGCTGCGTTATTTTTCTTCTTGACAGTTTGTATTTTAACTAAAATGGGAAGAAATGAATAACGATTCAGCGCACACTGTGAAAGTTTGTTCATCGTCTGTTATGTTTTATGTCTGTTGGCATCAAGAACAATTGGCTTTATTCCAAAACACATGCTTTTTTTATTTTTAATAACTGCTGCAACTGCCCTTACAAAGTGCTACCATTACACACAGCGTTCAGTCATTTGAGACGTCCCACTTCATCCTAACATTGCAAATTGAACTTTGACTCTTGTACTCACACGTGTCACCGTCCTCTCTGTGAGAAGGAGTAGATGTCTTATGTAAAAGTCCATGCTCTCTGAGTAAATACATATAAAGTATTGTGAATTGTGGGTAGCTTGCATGCTGTAAAATGCTACCAGATGCAGTAGGATCCCGGTATTTTTGGAAGATTGCATTTGACATACCATGTACTGGGACATACTAAATCTTTTTCTGGCATACTAAATAGTACAGTAGTATGGGCGTTGTTTTTCTCTGATCTTTTCAGTTTATGATGTGCTGCTGCTATTTGTTATAGCAAGAACAATTTTATACAGCTGCGTTTATTGAAGTGAATTAGAAACCAATCAACAGTAATATCCTCATTTTTACACATTATTCATTTTGAGCAAATTGAAATGCACAGGAAAATTGTATGTTATCAATATCTTATACACATGCCTGTTTTTATTAAGGTTTCTTCCCTTTGAGATAAACAATAAAATATCAAACTGTGAGATTTAATAGCAGAAAACTGCAAGTACAGTACAACATGCCAAGATACTCCACCACTTTTCCCCTTTGACTGTCTTTCCTATGTTTGTATGTGCGCTTGGGGTGCTGAAAAGTGTGTGTATAGTTTACTCATTGCCAAGAGCTGCAGTTTTCCATCCTGTCAGTGTAGCCCGGTGCTAGTCCCGAAGCACAATCCAGGTTGAGTCTCTCTTTCTGGCCGGCGTATTTAGAGCTTGACAACTCAAGCTGATTACCCTGGCCATTCAGAGTTTAAGCCTCAAGAATGTTTGTGCACCCGGGTCTGTTTGTGTATGTGTGTGTGTATGCCAAGCACCGGGGCACAGCAGGAAAACGAGGGATGACGGCGGTAATGAGCATTATGAGGTCACGGGCTTTTGTCGGACAGCAATGGGAAATAGGCACGGCAACCTCGCATGGCTCCGCAAGCAGAGAATCCAATCGGCACAATTAGGCTCCGAGATTGAAGGCGTGTTAAAGTGTGTGCTGAGAATCTCATCAGTCAAAACACGGGGCTATTTGATTTGCAAATCAAACGCAGGGAACGCCACGTGCTGTTCCACCCTCTTGTTGAGAGCATCCATATTGATGCTGCGGGTTCGGTGAGATAAAACGCACGCCGTGTTCATGTTGTGCCATGTGCTGTGTGTTTGCACAGTCCAGTGGTGCGAAAGAAGCCATTCCCCATCATTGAGTTTATAGCATTTGAGGAGGATTTCACCCCCAGTGGTTTTTGGAAACACATGCTGTATAATGTAACACACACTTCACTCAGTCTCATTCTCCTCTCTCGCACTGACACAATTGCTCGCCAGCTTACACAAACATACACACATACAACGGTACTTGAAACACTCCCGCACCCCTATGCTCTCTTTCTCTCATATTCAATAATGCACTCCAACACAGGCATGCATTGTTAAAACCGGCTCGTACTCTTGAATGCCACTAGTAAGGCCACGCTAACAAGCATTTCAGGCCCAGTGTCCCTTCTCAGTGTAGCCCTGAGAAGTCAGCAGTGAGGAGAATGTATACAAGTCTGACCTGAGCTCCTTAACATGGAAAGTACCGGATACACAGGGAACGAGAGGGGCCAGCCAGAATAGCTCGTCCGGTCCTCTGCCGCCTCATTTGAATTGGAAATGATTTCATTTGCTGTGAAAATGCAGTAGCTTTGTTTCGCTCCGGCCTGCAGGAGGGGTGGAACTGAGGCGATTGAGGTGCAAGTAAACAGACCACTGACCTCTTTTTGCTTTCAGTTGTCTCAGACTTTCAAAGTACTTTTTTTGCTGCGCTCATCTTTGTCCTTGAGGAAAAACTTGCTTCTCCATTCTTGTTCCTTTTTAGGTTCTTTGACTATGTGTCTAGAAATATATGTGTGTGTGTGTGTGTGAGTGAACGGGAATAGGACACTCTCCTGATGCCATCTGTCAATCAGTGCTGAGGTTTGATGCATGACCGGCTGCGAAACATTAATTGCTTTCACCTCACCTCGGTGCATGTGCATTTACGTTTCGCCGTGTGTGTGTGCGGTCCTTGCGCGCATACACAGGCAGATCCATCTTCATCACTGGCACTGATTGAGGTTGATGTGCCCCTCCTCTTTGGGGGGCCACAGGGGCCCCTCACTAACAGGGCATCGCTGGATGTTTGATTGAGTTGTTCTGATGAGCCGGAGGAGAAGTGCATTACAACCCTGATACACTGATTATGTGTTTGCATCCTCTGGGTCCCCCCCCCCACCTCCACCAAACTCCAACCCCCCCTCCACAATGTTATTGATCTGCTTTTTAATGCACAAACCAATAGGTCTCACATCATTCCAGGTTATTTTCTTGCCTCCCTCCATTCCCTGCACAATCCTCTAAAGAGAAAAAGCAACATGAAATGTGCCGGAGAAAGAATTTTATTTGCTCAATAAATCTTGAAAGTGGTTCATTTCTGTCAAATGAAACACTGGATGAGTTGTTTGGCTGTGTGCTTTGAAAAGAATTTCCTGTTAGTCCCCCTGCAATGTCAAAAGTGGCACCTCCTCCCTCCGTTTTTGGCCGGCTTGATTTCTTGGGTAATAGCCTGCTCAAACCGCTGGAAGAATAGTTATAAGATGAGATGGAGCTAAACGGAAGATTGTGTACCTTAAGGTAAAAGGACAATATTTTACATCTCTAAAGCACCTTTCGCATTTGCACTGTCAGCTGAAATTCTCCGGGTATTACCCAGAGGAGCTGTATGTGAGAATGTCCAAATCAGTCAGCCTGGACGCTAAACAGACTTTCCCCCGCCAGCTCACCAGTTCAGAGTCCATGTAATGTCCAACTGAGCACATGTGAGAATGCACCAGAGTTTTCCCACGTCTCGTATCCCCTGTAGTCATGTAAACATCACGTCAGATTAAGCTATAAATTTCACTTGTCTAAACTGGGAAATGGTATCAGATTTTTTTTTTCTTGCATGTTACTCCATACACGAGATGTGAATCAATAAACTCACCTTAAACTTTAATGACTGCTTTCATTATTTAGGTTTTTTTTCTGTTGCTGGTTCTGTTGCGTGGCGTACGCTTTAGATATAATTGGATGTTCAAGTGGAACTATATATTTTCTGTATATTTTCGCTTTACCCACTTGGAGATAAAAAAAAAAAGTGCAGTACTGATGCACTCCGACAGCTTTACACCCATGTTCCTCCTCTTTTGGTAGTGCTGCCCACGCAGTATTAGACATCCAGCTTCATATATAGTGAGTGATATGCTTTTTCACTGTCAGAACTTTAAAGGAATCATGTTGGCAGACTCATCAGCTTTCGGCTTACCGCTGCGCCAACTATTGCCCTGTTTCCACTACGTGTTACTGGCTCAACTCGACTCGGTATTCCTGTGCCGCGTTTCCACTTATATGGAACCAGCTCAACTCATCACTCCGATGCGGTGCGTTATTTCCGTGTCTTCTGCTCAGAGAGTTGCTGAAAACTCGCTCATTGCGTGTTTTCTTTTTCTTCCACCAAAGCCTGAGTTTCCTCGACCAACCATGGTGTATTAATCCAATATAGTTCATAGTGTCTATGTTCTTATAGTTCATTTATTTTTCTTTTGTATCAGACACGTAGTCAGTTTTTCACACCTGACATGTTTCGGCGGTAAACTTCCGTCTTCATCAGAGGTGTCACATGATGGTGTCTTGATGGTGTGTCAGGTATGAGAAACTGATTACGTGTCTGACTCAAAAGAAAACTAAATCAACCATGGTGTCGTTTCGTTCTGTTATCATGTAGATTCATGCGTTACTATTCACGCTCTAGTTCCACATCTGAATTTTGTAAAACAGTGGATCACAGAGAAAACTGTCCGACCAATCAGTGTCTGCAGGGGTGATACGTTACAGTTTAGTGTCGCTTGGAACCACGGCGGAGGTGGTGCTAAAAAAGTAGTACCAGGTACCAGATCCTTTTTTGTAATGGAAATGCAAAAAAGCCCAGCCGAGTCGAGCCGGTACCATGTAGTGGAAACGGGTCATATTATATCAGTTGATGTCTATACTCATGTAGTATTAATATGAAGACAAGAATAGTTGTCTTCATGGATCTGGAACTGCAGCATATCCTACCCACTCCTGAATAACAGACTACGTACAAAGCATAAATAAATGCTTATGCTGCTCTAATAAAATCCAGACTAT
This sequence comes from Maxillicosta whitleyi, assembly GCA_029822895.1. Taxonomy (NCBI): domain Eukaryota; kingdom Metazoa; phylum Chordata; class Actinopteri; order Perciformes; family Neosebastidae; genus Maxillicosta; species Maxillicosta whitleyi. The sequence continues at coordinate 7,065,275 of JAPSES010000115.1, forward strand.
GTGGCTTTCATCAGACGACTGACGCAGGACCCACATACGCTGGCTCCATTACATTTTCACCTGCTAAAGGCTGTAAGCAAGAAGCTTATGGCGCCATAAATGTTTTTATATATTTGAAATGAATGTTGTGCATCCATGACTCTGTTAATATTACTGACTATGTTTTTATGACCGACGTGTTTTTTTATGGTTGCATTTAACCGTCTCTCCATCTCCCCGCAGACAAGCCAGAAAGCTACGACGTGTGGTATGAGAGCCGCTTCGAGGAGTGCGATAGGGAGGCCTGCCTGTCGTTCTCCAAGGACTCCCTGTGCTCCAGGGTTACCGTGGACCACAACTACTATGCCGTGTGCCAGAACCTGTTGTCTCGGTACGCTACGTGGCGGGGCACTACCGGAGGCCTCCTCCACGACCCCCCTGCCCACATAGCCAAAGATGGACAACTAGATGCCCTGTTGGACGAATGCACCAAACCTAAAAAGCGCTACGGCCGCTTCCAGGCAGCCAAGGAACTGCGCGAGTACCTCACACAGCTAGCTGCGGCTTCCTCGTCTGCTACAGCTAGGTAATGAATGGAGTCGGCGTCAGCCCGATGCACTGAGAGACTGGACCCCATCCCCGAACTCTCAGAGATCCTGGTTCTTGTACATGATGTCATTTGCTGCCCTTTGCACTGGAGTAGGAAGGTGTTAGAGGTTTTGCATCAGGAAGCGTACGAGTCAAACATGAAAGCAGATTTGTAAAAGCTCCGGCTTTTACTTGACTTTGCTCCTGTGCGAAAATGGAGTGTGGCGCCAAGAGATTCTGCTTAGAACCAGGATAGAGAAGGGGATAAAAGTAACCCCCTGTACTCCCCGGGTGGGCCTGCCGTCTTCTGTTGGGGGGAGGGGGATGAAAGGGCTCTGGTAAACGCATTCTTCACCTGATCCGAGCTAACGCAAACCAGAGCGTCCAAGCTACAGCAGCAGCAACATCGCACAGCCCTGACCACATCCATCCTCCTGTTCACTCCTCAAATCCATCAGAACTGTTGTGTTTTGTAACCGAAACTTAACACCTGTTTGATTTTACCCCCAGGATCTCTTGTTTTATTTCTTAGTTGTTTTTTTTTTCCTTTCAGGGTTGAATTTAAGTAGATCTGTGCGTTTACATTTTGCTCTGCCATGGCTTTTTTTCTCTCTGTGTAGCATGGCTGCAGGGAAAGCGGAGGTAGCATGAATCTCCTGCTGTCAGGCAGCAAGGAAGGCCAAGCTCCAGCAGGTAGAGAGCAGAGGCAGGGGGGCTTTCGTGCAGGAGGAAAAGAAAACCCTTGGCAGCTGTATAGGTCTAATTTCCTGCTACTCTAATCAATCACTCGATTTCCAGGTTCCAAGATTGTGGCAATCATCTTTTTTTTTTTTTTTATGTTTGTTTTTTTTCTTTCTTTTTAATAGGAACCAGAGAGAGTGAGACAGCTGCACATAGGATTAGAAAGGGGATAATTGGACTGTGGTAGTCCCTTGATGCAGATGTGTCCATACCAAAGAGGCTATGAGTAATATTAAAATGTGTAAGCAGTACAGAGTGACAGCACCTTTCCCTCCAGTAGAGCTGTCCAAAGGATCCGTAATGTGCACAGTCTTGTACCAGTCGGCATGCCAAGCATCAAATTAGGAGGAAACCAAACTGAAAGTGGCGACTAAAAGCAAGGTAGGAATAAATTGATACATGGCAGGACAAGAAAACATTCTAAAACCACATAATTGTGTCCTCCAGTGCCAGATTCTGATAAATGAAAGCTCCTGCAGTGAACTCTATCAAGTGAATGTTCGAAAAGGGAACGGAGATATCCTAAATGACTTCACTGCTCCACAAACTGGCTTCTGACCCGCACTTCAAAATTTCGCAGCCCAGAAATTTCCGTTGAATATTTTAACACTCGGCACCACTTAGAGGTTGGGTTGATTTTACACTCGGCGGACCAACAAATTAAAGAGTAATCACAAAAAATCTGGGCTCATTTAGTAATGGAATATGAGAGACGTTAGCTTGAATAACGCGTCCCCTCTTCAGCTCTGTTTGCTGTGGATGTCAGCCGCCTTGACGTCGCGGATCAGAGTCTGAACGCCCAGTGAAGTGTTATGTAGCACAGTCAACAGACAGGCCAATTATCAAGTAAACATGAGCCACTCCATCTGTGGGGAAACTGGGGAGAGGAGCTCTGTGTTTCCTGGGTTGTTCTGCGTGACCCAGGAGGATGTGGTGACCCATGTCAGTCCGGAAAAGCAATAAAGACAAGTTTGGCTGACAGTTTCTGGTTTAGTCTTATCACATATACTGTATCTGTTTTTTCCCCAAACAAGCTGGAGGATGTTCCACATGGAGGGATTTGTATGTGCGTAACTAACTGTCCACTTTTGTACTGTAATTTTTCTTTTGAGTATTATATCAGCATTGTCTGATTTTTCCTGTGCCTTTCATTCAAGAGTTGTATTTACAACTTTTAGTGGGTTTAAATCTTAAAAATAAATGAAGATATATATATAGATATATACAGTTACACTGTGTGTGGTGTCTTCTTGCGTCTGTGTTGCGGTTCTTTTCACTGTTTTTAATTAAATTTTGCAGTAGAGCCCTTTTACATGCGCACTAAAAATGGGATTTATTTGATTTCTGGAGTTATTTAAGAGAGCAGGTAAACGTCAGTGATATTCCAGTGTGTTTGTGCATTTGTACCTAATATGATTTATTTAATTTTGCTTTCATATTTAAAAAAAAAAAAAAAAAGAAGAGAAATAGAAATAATGTAATCACAATGTGAGCAGAGGATAACGCAACAAACATGGGGCCCAGCAGCAGAAAATTGACACTAATGGAGTGAAGAGGCGTCTTATGTCATTATATATATGGACTCTGAAAAGAACTCAGATAATGGAATAAAACATGTAAACCAGCCTTTTTTATTTATTTATTTTTATTATTATCGCAGTGTATGTAAACTTATCAGATCCAGTTATTACAAGTCAGATTTTTATGGTCACGTAAATGGGCTCGATATTGTTTGCAAATATATGTTTTCATTTTTACACTTGGATCAGTTTTACAGCACTAAAAAGTAAACTGTTCACTTAACATCAGAAACAGTCCTTGAGGGACGTCAGCGTTATTGGAATTTGACAATTGCAAGTGTTTTCCAATATTCAATAGTATCTAAGAACTTCAGTCAGTGCCATAAAACTACTGATATTTGCTACATAGCCTCATACTTTTCATCATCTCCCTTGTAAGTTGCAGCCGTTTTGGCTCGAGCACATATTGCCTTTAAAATTGGATTCGCTGTGGCAGTGCTGGATGTCAGCGTTTGCCAATTCCTTTTCCTTTTTTCTCATTCCTCCTTCCCAGTTTTGATGTTTCATATCTTCATCTCTGCTCTAATTTGGATCCCAGCCCCAGTTCCCTTTGTTGTGCTCTCCACTCGGCTTGGATGCACGAGTCCCCTCTTTCATCCGCATTTTGGAGATCATTTTTAAACAGTTTGCTGTCTGTGGAATTGTGTGAAAATTATACAAGGACATTAGATTAAACTTTAAAACCAAACATTTAGAGGAGCTTTAATTATAATAATATCTTCAGTCACACACAATATTGTGGCTGATTGTGTTTTTATTGTTTAACTGATTATTTTTCAGTGTGAGCTTGGAATGTGGCCTTTGCCATTGTTGGGAGTAATGCATTACAACAGTAATGTACAACAGTAATCTAATGTACAGCAGTAATGTAATGTACTACAGTAATCTAATGTACAGCAGTAATGTAATGTACAACAGTAATGTACTACAGTAATGTAATATACAACAGTAATGCATTACAACAGTAATAATGTACAACAGTGATGAATTACAACAGTAATGTACAACAGTATTGCATTACAACAGTAATCTAATGTACAATAGAAATGCATTACAACAGTAATGTAATGTACAACAGTAATGCATTACAATAGTAATCTAATGTACAACAGTAATGCATTACAACAGTAATGTAATGTACAACAGTAATGTACAACAGTAATCTAATGTACAACAGTAATGCATTACAACAGTAATGTAATGTACAACAGTAATCTAATGTATAACAGTAATGCATTACAACAGTAATCTAATGTACAACAGTAATGTACAACAGTAATGTACAACAGTAATGCATTACAGCACAGGTGTCAAACATGCAGCCCAGGGGCCAAATCCGGCCCTTGGAAAGAATGTGTGGAATGCAAAAATAAATATTAACAATCGTTTTAGTTCTGGTTCCACATTCAGTCCAATTCAATCTCAAGTGTTTCAGATCATTAAAATATTATCATAATAACCTATAAATACCAAACTCCAATTTTTTTTCTCATTGTAAATGTAAATATTCTCTCATATTAACACTAAAACAAAGTATAATTTTACAAAAATGTAAGTAATCTGAATAAATATAGAACCTGAAATGCAGTTTTAACAATATTCTTCCTGTTACTAAATGTTTTGTGTATTTGTAGATCCACTGTGTAATTTATAATGAACGTTATTCACATTGTTTGAAAGGGTAGTTTGGAGACGTAAACATTTTCATTGTTTCATTTTACATTTTTTTGCTCTAAAACATAGAGAAAAGTTTGGAGTTGACATTATTTCTATATTATTATGTTATTATTTCACTGGTCCGGCCCACTGCAGACCAAATTTAGTTGAATGTGGCCCCTGAACGTAAATGACTTTGACACCCCTGCATTAGAGTAACTGATTACTTTTGCTTGTAACGCAGTAGTAAAGCATTGCTAATCAGTTTTCAGTCATATTTAACTGTACATGTTCAATAATGCTTTCATTTAATTTAACTGCTCAAATGAAAAACAGAAAAGCCATGGCAATGAGACCCTAAGGAATCAATCATGTTCTATTTCCTGTTGGTGTTCAGCCATTGGGTGACGACGGCAGAAGACAGTCCACTGTCCACATGGACGTCTGCTCATTACTGACCCTGCTTTAGCTAGTTAGCATTAGCATGACCCTGTGATCAGCAACGACAGGGTCAAATAATGTTTCTAGGACTAGTTTTGGATTCATTATAGATTATGGATGTGTCCGCCGGCGTCTTTGGTGCCACGCCCCCTGTTTGAACATGGGAAGTGTTGGAAAAAATGCAAGCATTCCTGCTGCCGTTCAAACATCAGAGACAGCAGCATTACCTACCGTGCTTTCTGTACATGTCAGTAGTCACTTTTCCATTGACCCTCAAACTGTGCAAATGGAAACTAATGGAATAATGACAATTTCACCCAAATTCTCATTTTTTTCGGGCATAGCACAGTCACGCAAAACTGCAATGGAAAGACCTTGTTCTGCAAGTATTTATGTGAATTTTTTTTTTTTTACAAAAAGGATGTTAATGGACGTTACAACAAGCAAAGAAGAGTTTAAAAAGAAACATGGTGTAATATAAATAAAGTGTGAGCACACCAGGGAACCGAATCAATTTTAATTTAGTACGGGATAGAGAATTTATAATAATAATAATAATAATAATAATAATAATGAATACAACTGTGAATCAACATAATATTTAGATTCACCATATTTATGTCATCTCACAATAATAAATAAACAAACCATTGCATTTGCATTACACACTTCTGTTTTTTCGACATTAACAAACGTAAAGTTTTGCACATACGTCAAATGGAAAAGTCACTACTGACTCTGTCACATGTACGAGGTACTCACAGCGGGACGGACGGACGTCTGCAGGCAACACATGAAGTCTGACATCAGATCACACTATTTACTCAGACTAATTAGCTGAATTATTTTGACATCAAGTGAAATCTTAATCGATTAGGTTTTATGTTATGTTTGACAGCAGGGGGGGTCAAACTCCTATTGGTTCAGTTCCACATTCAGCCCAATACCACCTGAAGTGGGCCGGATCATTAAAATAATAACATAATATATAAATGATATTCATTTCTACAATTATATGTGTAATTTCTATGTTTTAGTGTGAAAAATTAAAATTGTATTATTAAAATGTTTACATCTACAAACTATCCTTTTAAAACATGAACAATCATAAACAAAAAGAAAAAAAGTGCTTTTTTTTTT
>JAPSES010000115.1:7163464-7174044 GCA_029822895.1 Maxillicosta whitleyi
CAGTGAACATGTGACACATAAACAGTCGGTCCAAACATTTTAGAACCTCAACTTAAGCATTTCTAAAAAACTAGTATCAGGTCCAGATTCCAGATAATGGAAAAGAGAAATAGAGTAGAGCCGGTAGCATGGAGTGGAAAAGCGACATATAGGTTGGCGCTGAAAATGCACACCTTGTTTACTGAAACAAGCACAAAGTGTGCTGATTTAGGTTGTGTTGAGGGAAGCATTTCACAGTAATGCACCAGGGATCATTGCAGGTGTCTGTGCAGGTGCTACCGGACGGTGCAGTGAGCCTTAGGGCACTCTGACACTAAACCTTACACTCAGAAAAGCCGAATATAAACATTGCTGACCTGTTATTTTCAATGGTATAAAGGAGCGGGGAAATTAATCGTTTCTGGGCCATGTAGGGATCTTTACATTGCACTTTTTTATCAGAGGACAAATAACTCTTGCACAAAGCAAAACAGCGTGTAACTCAAATAGGGACAAAGGGAATAAATCTGGGACACTTCAGAGCATACACGTTCCAAACAGTAGTTGTACCATGAATGCACAAAAGCAACCAAGTTTAACCACGTACATGTGTCTATATTTATACAAACAGCATCACACATTCAAATCAGGAAGAGCCCCAGATTCAATGTGCTACTTAAAGACCCCACGCTGGCTGCAGGAGCCGTGCACCAAATACAATTTACTGCTCCTGTGTCAGACCTTAGAGACATGTTTTTACTCTGGGTTTGGGATATAATGTGCAGAAAAGATTCCATGGTCATGTTGTACGGAAATCAGCAAGCAGCTCGTCACTATAGAAACCTCACCCGTGTTTTGCCGCCGCTGTGCTAAAGCACATTATTTTCTACCTACTACTGTTTGGCTTTACAATGAGATATCAAACCCCACTGTCATTATGCGAGTGAATGGTAGAAGGTGTCATTGGCTGCTTTTGGATCCATGTACGAGATATTATTATGACCAGACTCTACAGTATTCCTAACAGTAGCATTTTAAATTGAATGAAATGCTAAAATTACACCCAATTCATATTAAGTCATAAAAGACCCAAACATCCACCTCCAACTGAACACAGCAAATATGCCAGTGTTAATTTAACACCGTAAAGCAGGGGTGTCAAACGTGCACTAAAACTGGCCCGCCAAAGGGTCCAATCTGGGATGAATTAGTGAAATACAAAAATTACACTGAAGATATGAACAATCAAAGATATTAAAATTATTTTCAGCTCCATCTAAAGTGGGTCAGATAAAATAAAACACTATCATAATAAACTATAAATAATGAAAACCACAATTTCACCCCCTTTTTTTAGTGTAAAAAAAAGTTGAATTACACAAACTGTTTACATTTATAGATTAGTCTTTTACAAAAAATGTGATCAAATATGAACAACCACAAATGTCTCAACAGAATTCAGTGTAATTGTACCAATATTCTACCTGTTATTAAATATTTTGTGCATTTGTAGATCCACTGTGAAAATGATGAACTGAGGACAAATAATGGCATAAATTGTAAATTTTGCATCTTTTTCTTAATACATTTCTTTTTATTCATGTTTTTCCCATGTTTTGAGTTTGTAGATGTAAACATTTTAATAATACAATTTTACTTTTTTCACACTAAAACATAAAAAATACACATATAATTATGGAATGAATATGATTTATATATTATTATGTTATTATTTTAATGATCCGGCCCACTTCAGGTCATATTGGACTGAATGTGGAACTGAACCGACATGAGTTTGACCCCCCTGCCATAAAGTGTCTATATGTGTCCACACTGCGGCGTAAAATTAACACTATGCAAAGTGTACGTAAGGGCGTAAGCATGTGATTTAACAACTTTTTTTTTTCTTTTACAAAAACACCAAACAGCATTTTTTTTTTTTTAAATCAATGTGGTGTTAATACAACACCAACACTCTCTATTTAGCACTGACTATTTAACACTCCCATATCTGCTGTGAAAGCACCCACTGATCTAAAATAGTTTAATACCTGTTGATCAACTAATCCTGTCAATTCATGTAATAATCGGTGTAAAAAGCAGTTTATTATGTTTTCATGGTCATCAGATATGACTCATTTGGACGTTCACAGGCTCTGTAGTTACTATGCAAACACCGTCATCTTCTACAGCATTGATTCTTCCGTAAAACCCACGGATCAATGAAAGTGGATGGAGACACTTTATGCTCAGTTAATGATATATTTGACTGGAAAAAGTCGCTTTTCTTCAGTTTTTTTTTCTGCTTTTGATATACTTTAATCTGAGCTTTTATGAACATCTACATGATCAGTTAATTAAATATATTATAAAAATAGCTGATTTATACTATCAAATACAAAATACAGAGGATAATATTATAGACTAGAAAATCACTCAGAGCACAAACCTCCTCCAAGCAGCACAGTTCAAACACATATTATGACTGACACCCCATAATATTACTGCCACATTTGTTTGTTTTTTTTAAATCTATTTTATTAGATTCTTGACACTGGAAACAAACCCAAAGTGTTTTGCTTTGTTATTTGTATGCTTAAAAAGTAGTACATGATATTACAGGTTATACATGTATTTCTGGTGTATTTCAAATTTTCCAGGAAATAATAATAATAAAAGAAAAGAAAACAAAAAAAACAAAAATGTTGTCTTATTAACAGTATTGTGTTATATACCACAGTGTATTGTATTGTGATTTGTTTTGGATCACCTGATTCTTGCCAGTGCAGTTCATTCCATTCCCACTGGTCTCTGTCCAATAATCTGTCACCAAATCCAGTATTAATCCAAAGTGGACACTGACTCCAGGCCAGAATGAAAATCCTTAACTACATAAACTCAACAGCTATCCCGGCTGTGTTTACAGACGCACCGACGAACCATGTTTAAGACGGTCACTTTGGGCTGTAGCAGCTGCTCAAACACTCACTGTTGGTGGTTCGACAAATGACATCATGTCAAATAATGAGGAAGAGCCGCAGCGCAGGAGAATCCATAGCTAATTAGAGTAGTTGGCTTTTAAGCCAGACAGTTTGACGAGAACATCAAGAAAGCATGTACACTGTGTGTCGATACTGTTTATGTTGCTCTTCTTGCACCCTCACAGTGTGCTCAGCAATATTGGATGGTTTTCATTAACTATAAAACCCACTGAGTGGACAATGAATGAATGTCTGGTTGTGGTTAGGGTTGGAGGCTTCACATAATGTGCCAGAATGATTAAAGTAAAAGCAACTTCCAGCAAAGTATATCTTAGACTTCACATTGGCTTGTGTTGCTCCTGTCTAACGAACCTAAGAGAGACTTCTATTTCAGAATCACAACCTTAATTAGGATTTTTATCCTCTCCAAAGTTAACATAAGGATTTCATTAACTAGTGATAGTCATGTTAATCACAAAGTGTCTTATTTATTGGCAACAACCGCAATGATGGATGAGAGCGCTTCAGGAAGCTTCATTATTTTTAAAGAATTGGCTGATTGAATTTAGCTTATCAATAGAAATGTAATGAACCATTAATGTTCACTCTGTAAAATTGCTCTAATCAATGTTGACTGTTTCTGGTCTTTGCTGTGATTATTCTGCAGAGCCCGACTTCATCACCAACATACCTGTAAATATATTAACCTCAACTCTGACGTTAATATGTGTTTAATTCCATCTCTGTAATATGTTTCTAGGACTGATAGCTCTCAGAACTGCTTTACTGCTTTTTTTTTACCTGGAGGATAATTCAAAGGCTGTAAAACCCTTCAGTCTGTTTAATGAAAAATGTATATTTTCTCACCAGATTTCCCGCTTTCTTTTTCTTCAACAACATGTTCCTCATTAAAGTCTAATTTGACTGGACTTCAACTTGCAGTCCTTGAACAGAAGGAAGATGTTAATTATGGGAGATGAGTTCTATCTTTAATTAATCAGTTTTTAGGTTTCGGTTAAATTGAAGTGAACACATATAGACATATTCAAAAATCATTTACCAGCTTACAATCAGCAACAGAAGAGGAAATGTGCTTATTTTCTGTGTCCTATTGGGACTTTTTTTTTTTTTTTGTTTGTGGGCTGAAATAATTTAGGTTTAATAGAACATTAAGTCATCCAAGTTAGTATTCAGCAACCAAATGTCTATATTTAATAAATACTGTGTATCTTTAACATGGAATAGACTCTTATAATTTTATCCTTATAATGTCTATGTTGCACAAGACTGACTTTCAGATTAAGTAAATTACAAGTACCATTTTAGGAACATCGCCCAAAGAATATAATTGATATTAAAGTAATGTCAATAAGGCAAAAATATACCTACAAGACTGGAAATGAGCATCTCTCATATAAATCTGTCTGTATTCTGAACAACACAGTAGTAAAAACAGTATTAATAATGATAATACGCCTGATTTTAATGGAAAAAAGTGATTCTGTGCCCCTCACACACAAGGATTGTTAAGGAGGTAAGAGTCGACCTTGTGTGAGGTGCACATCTGCTACACAAACGCACAATAGTGAAGGGCAACCAGGGGTGCATCAAGGTTAATGTAGCGCACGAGAATGAGAAACACCACCACCAGGAGGGCCCAGACAACACCACCTTCAGCTGTCAGCATCTGAAAGAGAAGACTGAGAAATACAGTTAGTTTGGCTAACACGGAACCATCAGGAACTTAATAATAATAATAATAATAATAATACAGTTAGTTTGGCTAACACCGAGCCATCAGTACCTTAATAATAATAATAATAATAATAATAATAATAATAATAATAATAATAATAATAATAATACAGTTAGTTTGGCTAACACTGAGCCATCAGTACCTTAATAATAATAATTATAATGATAATAATAATAATGATGATAATAATAATAATACTGATGATGATAATACAGTTAGTTTGGCTAACACTGAGCCATCAGGGCCTTAATAATAATAATGACAATAATAATAATAATAATGATAATATTGATGATGATAATACAGTCGACCCCTGGGTTACGTTTTTTTCACGTTACGACGTGGGATACGCAGTTTGTTCATCCCTCCCGGCATGTTCTTGGCCAAAAATTCAAACTTGGCGGTCAGACTGTATTCTGTCTATATAATGACATAATACAGACAGACACCTCCCAACGAGCCTGTTTATATGACCATAACAATCCGATGAGTTCAGATGCGATGTGTTGAATATAATAAAGAAATACAACAACTGAAACCCTGGTTTATATGTATCACTCTTCTTCTTCTTCTCCTTTCAGCGTTTTCCCTTCAGGGGGCGCCACAGTGAATCAGATTTGCATATTGATTTAAGTTTTACGTAGGATGCTCTTCCTGACAACTCTCTGTTCACTGGACCCCCGGGTTACGATGTCCCCAGCTTACGTGTTTTTTCATGTTACGATGTGGCACACAGTTTTTTCGTCCCCGTCTTACAGCATCAACAACAATTTCTCTGGCGTGGCCAAAAATTCAAACTTGGTGGTCGGTGTGCGTGCGTACGACTGTCGGCGTCACTGAGATGCCGATATGCTATTGGTCTAAACCCCTCCCACAATGCACCAGAGAGATGCTGCCTCTCTCTCTTTATTTATCACTCGCTCAGTTCAGATCTAGTGTGTGTTACGTAAAAAAAATTAGGAATAATGATAAAGTGAGGAGTAAAAAAAAATGGTAACTATGGAAACGAAGCTGGAGATAATAAAGAAGTACAAAGAAGGCACGCGCATCATTCCCCTCGCTAAGGAATATGAGCGTAACCATCGATGATAAAAATAAAATGTCATTTTCCCTTTATATATATTTTTTTATTTCTAAAAATAATTTATACTGTTATTTAATTATATACATGTATATTATATATAAGTAGTACTTACTATACTATTGTGTTACTCATTTTTAATATAGCCTACCTGGGGTTTTGCACAAATTACCTAATTACCATAGGTTTCTATTGTCCGCTATATAATAATTTCACCTCACGCTCCCAACTCCAGAATGGATTAATGCCGTATGACGGGGGTCCACTGTATTATTATTCTCAATAATAATAATAATAATAATAAGAAGAAAGACAGAATTGAGCAAAACATAATGAAAACAAGAAGCACATGATAATCACATAAAAGCTAAGGGCAAATTATATATACATTATGAACAAAACTAAAGAATTAAATCCCCATTCCACGCCTTCACACACATTACACTGACTCAGACTAAAAAAGAGACCAGAATTATCAGTTATAATCAGGCTAAACACTATAGGTTCACATCAATGAATCACCCACGTACTAGGAAGAAATCTCTCTGTAGGGACAAAGTCCAGTATAGATAAAGGAAATGCAGGCTGGAGGAGCAGCGACTAGTAGAATATATAGATATATCTGTGTCTAATATCATGTCATAATGAGCATGGGTGACTAGCAGCACAACAGGCAGAAAGAACATATAGATACAGCAACCGGCACCATGTGAAGCAAGAGGAAACAAGTGGCATGAGATTAATCTGCAAAGAAATAAGCCTAGAGCCGATCTGCTGGAGCATTAATGGCTACGATAAGTAACAATGATAGAGAACACGCAGATATGGCGGCGGTGGAAGTCAGAATATGGGGCATGCAGCTGGCATCACAGACAAACTACCTGTTTATGCCAACTCTGAATGATCGGCTGCACAGCGCCATATAATTATATGCATGTCGCAGCAGGGACCTGGGCTGCAGGCCTTTTCATCCTGGTACAGAAGACAAATATGGTCATTCTGCACAATCCCACAGGTCACACGGTTTCTTTTTTGAGTGCTACATTGAAAGAGTGCTCATAGAAATTTGTCAGAGGATGGAATTTTAATTTATCATGTTTTCAAAGTGTGCGTCAGGAGCAGAGGTTTTCTCCTTCCTCTAAACTCATTTCAGTTCATTTCCACATTCAGCTAAATTTGATCTGACGAGGGCTGAAACAGTAAAAAGAATAACATAATATTATACAAATAATGTCAATTCCAAATGCTTCTATGTGTTTTAGTGTGAAAAAAGTATATTTACATTATAAAAAGGTTTACATCTACAAACTGTCCTTTTAAAGAATGTGAATAATATGAACAAACTGGAAAAAATCTGTGTAATTTTAACAATATTCTGTCTCAGTTTATCATTTTCACATGTTCATTATAACGTACAGATCACAGTGGATCTACAAACACAATTTAATAACAGGTAGAATATTAGTAAAATTGGAGTTAGTTCTCTTAAGGTTCATATTTGTTCAGGTTATTCACATTTTTTGAGGAAATTATACTTTGCTTTAGTGTAAATACATGAAAATGTTTACATTTCAAAGAGAATAACGTGAAGTCAACAGTGACTGTGTAGCTCAGTGGTTAACGCCACTGACTTTGGTCTGGAAGGTAAGTGGTTTAAGACCCAGGTGATGCCTTGGGAAAGGATCTTTACGCTTTATATTCCGATGTGGCCAATATACCCTGGGAGCACAAGTCCCATTATTCCGGTTCCAAGCACAGTAGTGTCAGGAAGGGCAAAAAACCTCTGCCAAATCAAAATGGCGACCCAGGAAGGGATAAAGCCAAAAGAAATCATCATTTATATGTTTTTATGATAGTATTTTACTGGTTCTACCCATTTGAGATTGCATTGGCCTGAATATAGAACCTGAACTAAAAAGATATTTCATATCTTTGGGTAATTTTTGCTTTTCACTAATTCCTCTCAAGGGCCAAACTGGACCCTGTAGCGGGCTGGATTTGGCCCCCGGGCCGCATGTTTGACACCTGTGCTCTAAACGAAGCACCTCTGTCAAACATAACATTCCATATAAAGAAAGTGAAACTACAGTAGGACGTGTGAGTGAAATGACCTTGAGCTAATGATGCTTTTATCTGAGAAGGAAGTAAATAACAAGTGTAACTGACCAGCCTTCCACATCACTGATATCTCGATCTGTTTTTGCTAGTGCGGCTGTCGTCTTTTTTTTTTTTTTTTTTTTTTACTTTCCCAAGGCCACCAGAGGACAGAATGAGTCTTTGAAGGGCATTGCTGTGAACTTGGGCCCCAGTGCAAAGAGCTTGAGACCATCTGTTTCATTTTTCCTGTTCCAAACTCCAGGAGTGGGTTTTCTCTCCCCACGCATTGGTGTGAGATTCGTAACTATCGATTCTGGCAGCTTGGCAGCTCTCGTAATTAAAAAATTCTATGTGGAAGATGGTAAACACTGCCCAAAGCCAACTGTGGCAGGCCTCTTCATCCTTAATGAGATTTCAGTGGAAAAGCTAAGCAACCAACCCGAATAATCAATAGTTTCTCTCTCTTTCTCTCTCAAATGCTTTTGATAATCTTCTCTAAGGCTCTGATCAATTTGAACTGATGCAACTCATTAATAATACTTGTCCAGGCCTACTTAGACTGTGTTTAAGTCTTAGGCGAGGATCAAAAAGTAACTTAATGCTTGCAAGCAACGTAAAAACATCCCTTTATCTTGGCAGCCTGGGAAACTGATCTGTCCACAAGATGATCATTCACTTGAAGAAACTTTATCGTTTAGAAAGCCAGACAGGGTAGACGAATAGAAATATAAAAAAAAATGTAAAAAATTAAAAAATAAACCCACAAAGCTACTGCAGATTGCATTAGCAAGCAGGTGCTAGACAGTGTGTAGGTGTCATCTCATTAAAGCTTCGGTCTTTATTAAGATCTCGTCACATTCTTTAATGTTCGGTGTGAAAGGGGGCGGGGGTGGGGTGGGGGGGGAATCAATAAACCATTTACTTCATTTTCCCCTTTGCAACAGTTAACCTGTACATGGCTCTATGGGCTCTGACCTTAAAATTTAAGTGCACTCTTACATTAAAGACAATGTTGTGAATTTCGACAGGCAATGCATCTCACCACCTGGTGTCTATTCCAGGCATATGGATAAATGCCAAAAATAAGTCAATGTGCAAGTATATATAGAGCGATGAAGGGAAAGGTGAAACACTGTGTTATTTCTTTACCATAATGAGCTGATCACACTTTAAAGCATTTACTTACTGACTCACATCAGTTCTGCAGAGAGCTCCTCATCACGATAAAGAGCCCAGTAAAATGTGGAAAAACCAGGATAAAAATACATCCATCATCCCTCTGGACCATTACCTCTCTCAAACTTTGCTTAAAACAACGGCTGTGACACTGGGATTGCTTTTCATTACTTCTTTCTCCTTCCTGTGCTTGGTGTGCTTTACAATAAGACAAACATTTAATACCTCCAGTGCCTATAATTGATGAGCGTTCTCAGTTTTCGTTAAAAGCGATAACAAAAAAAAATCACTCAGGATCGTGTGGGTAAGACGTAATTTCCCTGAGGTTAAAATGCAGGAGGCATTGATTAACAAAACTGAAGTTCATGTGATTTACAAAGCTCCAAATAATTTTCAGCATGACGACGTACACTTATTACAACGGGGCAGCGAGGGACTTTTTTAGCAGCAGCACAAAAAGACTGTGACGTTGCACATTCCTGCGCGCTATATTTAAGCCTAAGCATGTATAATATATCACGCGGAATTTGCATAGTATTTGTACGAGAGCAACTGTGCAATAAATTGAAAAAGGTAACGGAGGAACAACAGAAGGAAGTCCCAGTAGACCTTTAGGCTCTGAGGCAAAGTGTGGAAAAGTACAGCAGCCCGAGCAGCCCACAGCTGGAGATAATATTGTCAGTAATTACTCCCATCCCTACTGGGCAGAGGACCTCACTGTTGTCTGTTTCTCTGTCATATCTGGGCCAGCCGCTCATCTCATTCCAGACTGCATCGGCTCTGTCAAGCATCAGCGAGGAAGGGGAGGCATTAGTGGACCCTGGAGAGGAGCGGGATGAGGTGATAAGAACATCACAGGGAATCCGCCTCATTTAATGCTACACACTGCTGAAAGTTGAGCTTCTCATCTGTATAAACAAGAGGTGTGCAATGCTTTGCTTGGGCGAATGTGTGAAAGGATGCATGTCTTATTTTCTTCCCATTTCATTTCGGTCGCACAGTTTTGTCCAGTTTGTTAACAGTATTCCAACACAGCTGTAATAGGACACTGAAGAACAAAGTTCATAATTAAAAGCGACTTGAAGCGGTTAGTGAAATTACTCCACATTATATCCCATGCTGTGTTTGTGTAAATGCATTCAACTCATTTGGAAAACCTTTCTCAGACGCTAAGTACATCATCTTGAAGTAATAAGACACGATTTACGCTAATTTACATGGTTATGAGCATTTTAAAATGGCGGCAGGTGTTATTTTTTTGAGGTCGTTTGTAAATATATTTCATCAGAATGGCCCAAACTCCAGATATTTCTTACTGGTCGAATACTTGCGAACATAGAAATCATATGACCACACACTGCAGTACAGTAATCCCTCGCTATAACGCGATTCACCTTTCGCGGTCTCACTGTGTCGCAGATTTTTTTAGTGCATTTTTTTTTTTTTTTTTTACAGTCTGTTGTGTTCTTCATCCTAATTGGCTAAAGGACGGTAGACCAGTGTCAACAAT
>JAPSES010000115.1:7272835-7286531 GCA_029822895.1 Maxillicosta whitleyi
TCACTCGTCCATCCTCCAGGACTCAGGTTCTGCTCCAGGTTTAAACCTGTTAAAGGTTCTGTTTCCTTCCACTGTCATCCACTGTTTGACCTGGAAAGTTCTGTTGGGTTCTGTAAACTGGCCTCAGTCTGTTTTTTTACCAGCTCCACATGTAAAGTGTCATGAGATAACGTCTGTTATGATTTGGCGTTATACAAATAAAATTTGATTTGATTTATGGCAGATGGGTTCTGTTCACAGCAGACACACATACATGCCCATGTTCCTGGCTTCTCCCTGGCTCAGATTTTCTTCTGGTCCCACAACCTTGAAACTGCTGAACACATTCCTGTTCTCCTCCCAAAATTTCTGGATGTGCTTCTCGTGGTAAACCTCCTGATAAAAGAGTCAGTATTAATGAATTAGAAGGCACGTATGGTGAAGATGTCCCAATGTCCCAGTTGCAGCTGCAGCTCTCATTTACTCACATTGTTGTGTACAAAAACTTTGAGTTTGTCCTTTGGATAATCCTGGGTCAGGAGTCGCTGGAAGAATTCAGGGAGAAAAGGAGTCGGCTGCTCGATGAACAGTCCAACTAACACATTTGGATATTCCTGTTTAGATCAGAGAAAGCACAAATTAGAAGTATGTCAAACAATGGAGTCGAGTAATGGAACAGTGTTTAAAATAAATCATGGATGTCTTTGACGTTTCATGTCAGATAAGCAAACACTGTAGTTGTCTGAGACATTCTTCAGGAGGAAAGAGGGTTGTTTTTTTTTGCTGTAAAGTACCTTTAATAAATGAATGTAATGTTATTTTCTTCTTCATAGTGTTACATTTTTTGGTTTATATTTGAACTGTTTATATTCACAGGCTGTGTAAAAAAAACCAAAAAAAAACTGCCCATTTGTTTCTCCAGACCAGGTCAGCAGACTTATAAATAGAGTCCCAGCACATAAACACATTAAAAAGTACTGCATACGTGTACTGCTTTTCAACTATACCACAGAGCCACGTATCACTCTGGAGAAGACCGTGTACAAGCTGATTACTCAGACACTACGGCAAAAGAAGAGAATAAAGAAAAATGAAGAAGCGAGAAGGAAACTTTTTCCCATGACTCTCAGCTCCAGCCCACACAGCTCAGTCTGGATTTGTGATCCTCCTGACCAGTTCACAGAAAAGGTCTGGGCCAGGGATGAAAAAGGATCCGCACAGAACCGTCTAATTTGCGAGTTCTGTAATGACTGTATTTTTGGCACCAGAAGGGGAGCCCATCTCATGCATCTTGCCAATGAACTTAAATTGTTTCAGACACTGGGTATTTGGCAGAAGAATGTCAAAAAGGGCAGAGAAAGGTAGAACCAAAACATTTGCTGAAGTGCAAAGAGCAAAACACATCGTAAACTTTTGTCTGGTTGTTATTAGGCCTCTGTGTGTTAACATCGACAGTTCTGTGAAAGCCCCGAACCAGAGCATGAAACCAAAATACACAAAGAAGAATGAAAGCAGGACTGCCAAAGAAGCCAGGACACAGCAGGACCAGTGTTTCCAAATGACCTGATCTTTCGAAGTCTCCCTCCCAATCACACCGAGTGGCACACAGGAATGAAATGCTTTCAGAAGCGGTGTTTTTCTGTGTTCACAGTAGAAGGTCAGTGTGAACTGCTTTCAGAAGTGTCTTTCATGCAGCTGGGTTCATATTCTATCAGCTCTAGTCGAACTATTGAAGATAATTTATCTATTGAACCTATGGGATCACAGCAATTCTTTAGGGATTAAACTGTGACAGTGTAATGACATATAGCAGTGGTTCTCAACCGGGGGGGGTGGACACTCTCCCGGGGGGTTTGAGCACAGGACAGGAGGGGGAAAAAAATCACAGACTCACTGGCTATTTATCTACAGAGCTATATAACCCACCACGTCCTCCACATACACGTTTGTCGTGTTACTTTTAGAATAACACCCCCCACCCCCACCCCATTCCCGGTGCCAAATTTTTTATGAGATGGAGGGGTGGCAGGAGGCTCATGATGCCATTAGTGGGCCTTTGTTCAAAATAAAAGGTTTAGAAACACTGACATGTAGCATTAAGACCCTATCAGTGATGTTCAACATTTTTGTGAAGTTAATTTGCATAAAGTGGATAAAACACATAAATACATCAATAATATAATAGGAAGATATTTACTGAGGCTTCACATGGCTTCAGTTTTGTCACAAAAACAAAGCCTGTTGAATTTGTTGACAGATGTAGCCACACAGCCTGAGATATTTCCTATTGCCTGCCATTCCTGCTGTCTATACATCTCCAGCCTTGGCTGAACTCTGTGACAAATTTTCAGCACAACCACTATAACTTAGTGTTGTGGATAAACCCATACTGAGGAGCCCGCTAAAAGACAGCCTGGTCGACAGTGACACCCCTTTAAATGAGCCCTTCTGAAAACCCCAGAAGCCATATCCTGCACCACAGCAGAGCAGTGCTTCCTCTTCCCCAAGTAGTTTCCCTGCCACTTGTGCTCTTTCAAAAGGGTCCAAAAGGACCAGCGGGCCCGTAACCTGTTATTGTTGGAATGGGAGAGTACACGCTGCCAGCAGTCCTGCTTATCTGATGAAACTGGACAAGCTGGGCACCACTCCTACTGTCTAGACAGATATTGATAGATGGATGGTTTACTTTTGAGGACTTGACTACACTTTATTTCTTCCATGTCCACAGGGAGGTGGCTACAGGCGAAACTTTCCACATACTGTAAGAATTTTAAGAATGGAATACAGGGACTGTATATGAAGCACTTACTTTTAACTGAGACAGGTCCACAAGGTCATCATCACAGTGGCTGCAGCCGTGTTCATAGTTCCATGCGTTGGGGACGTAGTTGGCCAAGTAGTTCAAGTACATCTGTAAGAATAGTGGGAATTATATATGACACAGAAGATTAATATCAGAATAAGTAAAATATTCAAGTAATAAGGCCCTGAGCTCAGACTGAACCCAAAAGAAACAAAGCCTATTGCAAATATTAACATTAAGATCAGGCCTGCAAATTAAGTTTGCCGTGATAGCTGGAAAATTCTACATTTATATTCACATATCCAGTTGGGAAGCTCCAACGGCAGAAACCACTGCTATGGACCTATTTTCAATGATCCACACTTAGAGCTTCTCCTGTGTCGAGGCCTCTGGGAGGATTGACTCAACAGTTTGGTTTGGTTCATTACCAAGTAAGACCAGAGACAGGCGGCTGGTGGCAGAGCGAGACTGAAGGGGTAAGTGAAGGAAAATACCAGGAAATAAGTCCAGATAATGACTCCAATATCATACGGATATCCTGTTTGCTTAGCCCGTCATTCTAGTCTAGAAAATGGAGGACACAGGACAATTCTAGGTTCGTTTTGGCCAGACTCCTCTCATCCATTGAATAATGAGCTGACCAGGATTACTGGCAACGAACAATGGACACCAGTATTACAGCTATGTTTTTGCCAAATGTCCATATGTTTTCCTTAAAGTCCTGTGTGAATGTGCATAGCTTTAATCACCACAAAACAGCCTGGAGTGACCTTAGTGGATACAGAATCTCAAAGCGATACGCTGAAGGGATGTCTTTGTAAAACGGGGCAATAATTCAGACCTGGACAAGTACTGTAAACGAAGGTGATTAGCTCAGAGAAATCTCTACTGTAACATAAGTAGGCTATAAAAATACTACGTGCCTGAGGGCATCATTTCATACTCACTTTGGTGTTTCCGTTGCCGTGGACAACTACTGGTAGTGAGTCATAGGCAGTGTTTCTAACTCTCACTCGGTCTGTTCCGAACTTGAGAAGCACCTCATCTGTCAAGAGAGGAACAAAAGACATTTCAGATCAGGTCATGATGGTTCGTTGTGACATCAGGAAGTGCAATTGTTTCATACTTAAAGAGTACATTTGTAATCCTAAAGCGTTTTTTTTTTTTTTGTTTTTGTTTTCTTTGTTACTGAAAAGGCCCGGCACAAAACTGTGTTAAAATGAACATTTCTAAAATAAGAGACGGATGAGCAGGACATTAAATAATGCAATCTAATATCTGATTCCTCACCAACAGCTCCATTCAAGTTCTGGAAAATCTGACACTTGTGGTCCAAAGTCATATTGAGAGTTTGCTACAAAACATGGAAACAAGAGTTAGTCGTCCAATATATATTCTCTAACTCTTATGCTCATGGTAAGTCGTATTTCAGTAGAACTTAGCAGTAATGATACACACACTGGCCTGGAGTTTAGAATGCCACAGATACTTACTCGCTGTAGTGGATCCAGGTATATTTTGGTGTAGAAGAGCTGATCGTCATCATTGTCATGGAGGCTCCACTGTGAGACAATTCTGTTAATGTATGGGGCGTAGCCGATAATGCCTACATGTAGAAAAAAAAAAAAAAAAGGTGTGAAAGGCACTTCTAGCAGTAAAGTACAGACTAGACATTTACAAGGTGATATACAGCGGGCTGACTGCTGGTGTCAATTACGTCTCTTGGCTCCTCAGTCTAAAAAGTGTGATTTTTGGCAATGATCCCGACCACACAAATACAGGCTTGGATGTACTTTAGCATTTACAGAAAGACAGGAGAGTAATAATGGGCAGTAAAAAGTCTGTAATGTGAAGGGTGGGAATGTGCAGCAGCTCAGGATTAGCTGAACTTTTGTAGCATTGTGCTACAAACTCCAACCCCCTCCAAACAGATATTCTCATGACAATCTGGACTCCAGTATTCCTGTCTCCCCTTTTTTTTTTTTTCTTCTCTTGCTGAAAGTTACTGACCACAGTGGCAGATTGCAGGGTTGGCTATGTTGTTGGTGTGTGCTCTTTTGCATCCCATCATTTACAAAAAAGCCTCAGACACTGTAAACAAGTCACTGGATAGACATGACATAATCTAAATGGCAGGACCAAGAAAACGTTCAAAGAAAATCATGGCATTTTATGCAAATCATATTGACGGTAGCTTATCCACAAAATCATGGCTTTGAAATCAGCAGATGCCAGAAATTACTCAAAGTGCGTGACGTTCTGACCTAACCCTCTTGGGAAAAAAACCTATTTGCAACTGCTGTTCTGCAGAATATAGTAAACAATATACTGTTGACAATGTTTCAAAAGGTAAAGGAAACAATACAACCTGGAGGATGATGCAACCCTTCCTCAACCTCCAGGAATCTCCTCTTTTTACATAAATCACACTTAGGTTGGTTAGTGAGTGACCTTTTGTGTGTCTTCTATAATAAACACTCATGACAATACAAAATACAGACGTCCTCTGTCTTGATTTCATTCCCGGACACAGTGCCCTCTGAGACGCAGCATGTGTCCAGTTGCTATAAAACAAATCTCAACGGTAACTCAGGGCAGCCGTTGTATGAGCACAAACAAAACCTGCAATTTGACACAAACTGCGGCACATTCGGGGGGCCAAGACAAATCCACATGTCATGTCAATGACAATGAATGCTAAAAACAGTCTCTAATCAGACCAAGAAAGCTCGGCTCCATATGGGAGGTCAGACCAAGCTGATGACCACAAGGAAAGCAGTAATTCAGTGTCCTGGAGGAATGGCAGGATGCAGCTGGCCATGCAGTTTGGAGTCTGATCAGAACACACTGTCCCTGTCTTTAAGAAATGAGCCCACATTTTCAATACTTCTTTCTCAGGAACGTCTCATCTTGTTGTCATCCATGAGGCTTTGAATCACCAAGTGAAGTCTAGAATTAATATAGAATATACTATAAACGAAAAGATTTGTCAGACTTGACAGATCCCTAAAGGGAAGGAGAGAAAAATGTAGAAAAGGCTGAAAAGGAACATGGTCTGCGGTCAAATTTCCAATGACAGGCTCACCCCTCCTTTTCCTTTGGACAGGAAATACCACTGAGAGCTAGTTTACACTGGGAGATAATAATAAAAAGAAATAATAATAGAACTCCTTTGGTTTCTTTCTTCAAAGGTGAACCGGCATGTTGCTGTTCATTAATGGTGGTCCACCTCTCTTTAACAGTGAGACTGTAGTGTTTCTTAACACCCTGAAAAAGGCCTGCAAGTCGTCAGACGCTGACAGCTGATGGTGGAATGTATAAACTCATACATACCAAAAGACACTATGGGTTTCCACCCAGGTTTCCCAAGTACCACTGCTACCCAAACAAAAATAGAATATTTCTCAATGCTATTTTGACAGACATGGAGTAAAAAGGCTGGAGTAACAATTTATTTTTCATGTGTTTAATTCTTATCTACTGTGAAGTGTTTACTGTAGTGCACCAGGAGATGTTTGACACCTAAGCATTTTATCTGGTGAAGAGTTTTAATTCAATGTGTTTGCATTTTGAGAACCCACCTCCAGAGTTGAGGTAGCGTTTGCCGCTGCGGATTGAGGGGTACTTGTCAGCTAGTCGCTTATCAGGCCATATCAGACCCTCTGCAGCAAAAATGACTTTGTTATTTGCTTGTTGGAACTTCCTGAGTATTTCTTCTGGTCCTCCAGCGAAGATAAGATCATAGCTACAAAGAAAAAAAGTAAATATGAGCTCATTCTCATCAGCAGCTCTTTAGGTACCACCCTTCAGACTTGCTCTTAAACAAGTGCATTTCACCCTATATTTGACACACACTCTGCTTGTACTTGATTTAGACAGATAAGTATCTAAAAGTAAACAGTGGACATTCTTCAGGAGTGAGCCTAGACAGATTTACAAGCTTAAACACATAAGCTGTTGCTGCAAATATGACCCATAGAGATGTGTGACCGGGGGGAAATTGCTTAACCGCTGACATACTGTAGGTATTGTGGTGACAAGTGGAAGAGGATGGTGTTATTCAAGGGGCAGATATTTTAGGAAAGTGGAAAGTCCTAATGTTTTTGGGGATTTTACCACTTTGAGGTGTGAAGTCATTACAGTGGAGCAGCTCATTTGTGTTAGTGACACCATTTCCCCACAGTCTATAAAAACTAAAAATATGCCTCATCTAGTGGCGAGTTTGTGTGCATGTCTGAGTAATGTATATATACTCATCTAAAACAGGCGGATCCAAAGAAAATCATATAATGTCAATACACCAGTGTATAGAGAAAGTAAGGGGAAGGGAAGTCTATAGACGAAGCAGCCTGCTCTAACGTATCCACATATGACCAACATATGTTCATATACGAACCTTCGGTGCTCTGTAAAGTCATCAGTTATAGTTACCGCTGCTGTATATAAAGACACGTCATGGCCAAATGTTCCTGATCACTGACCCACGGATGAATGCAATACTGTGTCTGAAACAGTTCTTTGTTGTGACGCTCAAAATAACCCTTTCCACTGATTAAACCACAGCATTGAACAATATCAGTTGTGATCTCTGGTTAAGGTATGGGCAACATTAGAAACAATGACAAAAAGCCAAGCTCCGCCTCTTTTCCTGGATCTACCCAAGAATCTTGGGAGTTCTTGCTTGGGTGGTGCCCCACCCATTCACAAAAATGAAGACACAAACACAATATGGCTTTGAGTTCACTTTTCATTTCACTAAAATAATTAATTTTCCTCACATTTCAATGACTGAATATGGGGCAAACAGGGCTGGATGATAAGGCCAAAAGGTCATGTGACAAGATTTTCAGATCTCATTCACAGTTTTCTCACATTTTGTATTAATATTTTTTACTTTCTGAAGGTTTAAGCTGTGATTTTGTAATTTTTTTGTCATTATTATCCAATAAGAAACTGCATTTTTGCATTATGTTGGACTTAATTTTTCCAATATTTTGACAATACTTTTGTGAAGTAAAGACGGGTCTACATTTGTACCGTACGTGCATACATCGAAAACAGCTGCACCATTATTTGTGAAAACTGTGACTAATTTGTCAGGAAATGTATAATAAATCAGACATGTTTTACACTGTAATGTAATTTCTAAAGCTTCAATATAAATCTGATTCAGTTCACATTTGGACACGAACATAGAGTAACTCCTCACAGTCATTATTTCCTCAGCAGTGGAAAAACAGCTGCTTACACAAACTCTGCAAGGTAACGACAGACTAAAACTGAGCACTTGAGTGCAGACAGATGCTTAAGAATCTGCAGTATACAAAGATTTAAAAAAGAAATGCATTAGCCAGGCCTAGTTTGGACACTAAGGTGGTCTTACAAGAATATATTATTATCATAAAAAATACTGCTTGAATTGAAATCACCTATGTAGGTTAATATATGACAGTCACTTCCTCTAAAAGAAGAAAATACAGTCCAATTACCTTTTTCAAGGGTGTGACGACTTTACAGACCAATTATAGCACTCATCCGTCATATGACAAAGTAGGTTAAGTATTATCATCTCATGCTCTATTTAAGGAAATATGGCTTCCAATCCTGTCATTACTCTAAACCATTCACATTACCTTGGTGAAACTTTCCATTGGCCCTGAAAACTTGTAATTCAGCTACCTGCAAGTGAGAATGTCCCTCATGTATTTGCCAATGCTCTATAATAACTCCTTTTGATGCATGCACGAGGGGCGGGTCGGCGCTACATAAAAGTGCAGAAACACCTCTCTCTGAGGAGGCAGAACTTTCAGACACTTATTACAGACTGTGTTTGTGACAATTAGCTTCATTCCTAATTCTTTCATCTGTGTAGCAATTAGAGGTGGTTTGCATCCCTTTCTTGTTATGAAAAAGTCTGCTATAATTCATGTCAAAACCGAATCATCAAAGTGAGATTCTGGGTATAAGAAGGCATGAACACAACAAACCAAATCCATTAAGACCATATATTTATTCATATTGACATTGTGGCACATTTATATATAGTTAGCCCTCAGGTTACGATGTACCTGACTTACGTTATTTCGACTTTACAATGCTGAAATCTCGTCCGCCATTACTGTACATACGTACTGTATACTGTACATACAGTAAGTACAGTATCTTATTTTTTACTTTATTTTAATAATATGAAGTATAATCCATGTATTTGGATAGTTATTTACAGTTTTAGGGGGTATTAAGTGCTACTAAAGGGTTAATTTTGATTTACGCAGAAATTCAGGTTACGTCGACAGCGTAGGAACAGAACTCGTTCATAACCCGAGGACTACCTGTATTTTGAAATATGTGTGTGATCTTTTTATCAAAAATAAACCCCAAGTAACATTCCATGATTTGACTATTGCCATTGACTACTAATTCCTTTTAGGGCACATACCTATCCACAGACAGGACAATAAGATCCTCCTGGTCGGCCAGACCTTCCATGGCTTCCTTCAGTAGTCTGACTTTTTGCCCCCCACCGATGGACCGGCCCACATCTCCACCTCTCCACGCCTCTCCCATTCCTAACACCTGAGAAACAACATATGAAGGAGAAAAGAACAGGTGTTACATGACATTTACCAAAACAGTAGTGAAGTAAAACATACTTCTGACTTTGGGCAACATTAGAACCAGTGATAAACAACGAGATCCACCTCTACCTCTGGATCTACCCCAGGATCTACCCTAGGATCTTGGGAGTTATTGTTTGGCTCGTTCATTACCTTTCCACCAAGTTGATTAACAGCCATCCTGGTTTTAACACCATTACCACCGTCTTACAAAGCTGTTTAAGGTAGAGCATTGGACTTGCTTTGTTTTGATCAACATGGGCCACATTCCCAAATGTCCTGAGCAAACTCTGCACATACACAGTCTGGCCAAAGAAAATCTGGGTTTAACTAAGCAAATAGGTAGGAGGATTCCAGTGGATAATTACTGCAGTGATGAATATGCTTCAGCTGCAAAGTCTTTAACCCTAAATGATGCAGTGAGAACCTCCCCAAGTCTTTATTCAACTATGTCAGAAAACACATCGCATGGTTATGGAAAAGATGCAACTCTTTTTTTTTCACAGTCAAAATGTTGGCATGCATGAAGCAAGAAGAAGAAAACAACTAAGGCTATTGCTGAAACTTCAAAAATTGGGTTAAAACTTGGAAGGATAGAAGTGAACCATCATCCTTGGGGAAGACATTTGGTTGGAAAAAAAAGTTAAACATTTGATGAAACCAAATCGCAAAAATACAAGTTTGGAATTCATGGCTTTGTTTAACAGTGAAAGTAAGACCATATTTGTACATGTACGACATGAACAGAACCCAGTGGATCTGGACTAAGTAGTCATGTGGCCTTTGGAGAACTACTGCAAAAGAGAAATTAATCAGAAAGAAAGACTTGAGTTTGATACAGAGTATGAAGATTGGACTGTTTTTCAATGGAGAAACGTCACATGGTCTGAGTCCAGATTAACCCTGTTCTAGAGCGATGGGTTCATCAGGGTGAAAAGAGAGGTGCGTGAAGTAGGGCTGAAAGTAACGATGATTTTAATACATGATTGATCTGTGGATTATTTTAATAACTAATCGATTTATCGGATAAACACAAAAGACTACATTCGTTTAACCAAAAGCAAACAAGTCACTAATGATCACATCCATGGCAATAGCTTAGCAGAATACGGAATAGTTAGCGAGCACTAGCATGCTACCTCGACTTGTTATGGATATATACTAGTATGCTATAGTTTTTAACCAGTTCCAGTTATAGGCTATCAGACTAGTGTTGTATGTATTAGTTCCAGTCAACGACATGTTGTATTAGTCTGGTGGTCTGATGAACGGAGATGGATGAAAACATTATAAGTACGGCAATAGTGACTAATAAGTAGCCAGCGAGCTAAAATAATCATGACATGTGGTCTATGTTATGATAGGTTTACATTATGTTCCCGGTGGCCACAGCAGCTGTTTGTCCAAAACGTAGAGGGGCGTGGGATTATGACTGTTTTTTCTCCTCCATATTCAAATTTTAATTTAATTCATTTATTTATTTGTAGTTTATTTATTTGCACATACAGATTAAACCAAAACTAATACATGTACATATCTCTCTAGAGAGGGTGGTAAATTGAAGTTTATTTTAGATAAACAGTGCACTATGTTTCAGCCAAACGGGGCTGCCAGCATCCAAAGCCTGAGCCATGTTCCTGTGTGTTCCTCTGGTACACGACAGCGCAGGCCGCAATACTAATGTGCTCCAGACCCAACAAATCTAATTCACTGCCAACACTTAAGAATTGATTTGGATTGATTTAATGGATTCGTTGTTGCAGCACTAGCGTGAAGTGATTACCCATCATGCCTGGTCCCTACAGTACAAGCTTATGGGGGCAGTATTATGATCTAGGGTTGGTTTAGTATAATCACATATAATTTAGAAAGATCTCTTGCAGGGAACTTTGGATGTATCATAAAAGACAGTAATCATGTCCATAAATGGACGTCCATGGTGCATCTACAGTCTGTCTGTCCATGGGAGTGGGTCTGTCCTTTCACTGTGGTTCTCCTCAGGTTTCTCTTTTCCCACTGTGTTTGTGGAGTTTTTCCTGCTCAGAAGGAGGTTCTAAAGACGGGGGGTGAACAGAACATTAATTAACTTCATTCATTTACTGTATATTTGACCTGTTTTTGTTTAACAGTTGTTTAACCTGTAAAACCCTGTGAGGAAACCTTGTTGTGAGATAGGGTTGTACAAATAAAATCGGATTGAATTTGGAGTGAAGACCTGTGAAGGCTAACAGTAGTTTGTAAGAGTGTCTCAGACCAGTACAGCTGGATGAAACGGACCAGAGAAGAACAAACATGTGTGAGGGGTACACATTCAGGAGATATAAAGGGATCAAGCCAACATTTTCTTTTTTTGGCTCAAAATACAATGTAGAAGAACTCTGGGCCCACAATGAGGAGTGTCCCAAAAAGATGGATGAATAAGCAGCTCTCTGCACTTAATTTACTTAAACCAGTCTAATCCATCTTAGAAAGTATGTTTAAGCACTTGGCTGCTATGTGTGTGTGTGTGTGTGTGTGTGTGTGTGCTGCAGTGTATTAGACAACAATCTTACCTTCACATTGTAGTTAAAATATTTTGCAGACTCCAAAAAGCGACGGAAGCCATCTGTCTCCTCTGTTGCAACAGTTAGAACGAGCAGTTTCTCTGAAAAAAAAAAAAAAAAAGAAAAAGTAAATCTCCATAGAGTCATCACATATCTGACTGGTGGACAAATTATAGGGATGTATGGATACGGTCTTGTAGCTCAACAAAATATACTTAAACTCTAAATTTACAGCTCAGAAATTTAAGCTAGAACTATTTGGGTTGGCTTAAACCTACTTCTTAAATAGCCGCATTTACTTGAGTTTTAATTTGATGCAAAAACAGAAGCATATTTTTATAGAAGGTTTTCTGGGTTAAAAGATCTCCCACATAACTCCAGGACATTTCCAGTGGCCATGAGCGCTGAAGGCTGAGGTTGAGAAAGGGTTAGACCAAATACAAATTAGCACTACAGCCTCATGATGTTCCGTGGAGGTGGACTACACCCTCTGATCTAGTTTCCACTTGTATCGTATTTTTTTTAATCAAACCAGCAGTGGAAATCCTTGGTTAGAAAGGCTGCAGTTTGTGATTGTGAGGTAAAAGCAGGATGTAGTGTGGATGTTTAGTTTTGTCTCAGAAAGATACTGACAGGAACTTCTCATCAGACTTGAACAGTGTCTGCACCAGTAGAAAAACACGCCAACAAAAAAACCCAATAGCACTTTAATATCGTTTTATTGGACCACTTTAGTATTAATCCTGCTTTTAATGTTTTGATGACCAATCTGCTTTATATTTAATATTCAGCACTACGTTCCACTAGACCCTTGTAAATTATTTATTGGACATTGGCAAGCACACTTCGGAAGACCACATATGAAGGCCTCAGAAAGTCTGTGTTCCTGAACAAAATTAAACAGCTGGTATTCCATCGTAGGAGTACAACGCCTACCATCATTTAAACAGTTTCATTTTTATGCAAATCTGCTTTTAGACTGAACTTATTTCCCTGTTCCTGTTGTTGGCGACAGTGCAAACCTCACCGTGCACACAAAGATTAAAGCCGAAGTATCGCATTTCAGGTACCAATAATGTGTTTATGAAGTGGTAACAGAACATTCACCACGGATGCATAAAGGGGGAATGTTGAATCAAAATCAGAAACCAAAATTATATGTATCCTCTTCATATCCCAGAAGAGTGCTTCATTTTTGTACACATCATATATCAGTGATTGTCAGGCATCGAGCTAATGCTAGTGGTTTAATCAAATCCTCATTCTTCTTGCAAAAACCTCGACTTCCAGCTGTTGAAAAATGCCTAAATCTGTGTAGTGGGTAGACTTTCTACAGCCAGCGCAAGTTCATGACCCCTGAGATCCTTTGAGTTACATTACGTTGAAAAGACATTATGGGATTTTTATCCAGTGATGCTAAAGCTCACTTTTAATATTAAAGGGTTAGATTTAAGACTTAGGACAGAATTTAATATCCATTTCACAGCCTACTTCATGACCATACTGTGACTCCTAGAATTTAGGAAAATGTATATTACTTCAACACCTTGATTCGTACAGTTCCGACTCATTTCTTATAAGAATATTACAGATAATCGGATCCTAATTATCTCCCACATAAGTGCAGAGCTACATATATGTGTTTGTGTCATTTCCGAAGCCACGTCCACCGCGTCTGCCTTGAACTTTGTCCGTTAGATTTCTCTAAGGCTATTACTCCGATTTTCTTCAAACTTTACATGATTGTACTTTGG
>JAPSES010000115.1:7325943-7338664 GCA_029822895.1 Maxillicosta whitleyi
CTTTCTTTCTTTCTTTCTTTCTTTCTTTCTTTCTATCTATCTATCTATCTATCTATCTATCTATCTATCTATCTATCCATCCATCCGTCGGCTGGGTGGAATTCATCATCTGTTGCGAAGGCGCGGCACATGATAAGCATGCAAGCGGGTGAGCCGGGCCGCTATATCACTGGGAATGAATGAACGACCTCATGTTGACCCAACCAGGGGAGGAAAACACATGTTCTGCTGGTCTTGGCTGCCTGGCTACCTGCAGAGAGGGTTGGGAATTCCTCCAGCAGGAGGGATGAGGAGATGGAGGGAAAGAAGAAGAGGAGGAGGAGGAGGAAGAAGAAGAGGGCCGGTGTCCATGTGTCTGCGGTGCCCTGATATTAACTTGGAGAGGATGGGGGTATATTGCTCTTTTGTCCAAAATGCTTTGAATTCATTAGTTTTAGACACATGAAAGTTGTAGCCAGAGTTTATGAGTGAAGGGGCAGAGTGATAAAACATGTCATGTGGATAGAAGTTTGCTGTGTTATGTTATACTGTGGTATTCTGAACTTGTTAGGGGAATAATTGTGCGAGTGTTAACCTCTGGAACAACGTAGATGAAAAAACATTGACGTTATAAAGCTGCTAAGCGCCCGTCGACCCTGCTCACACTGCAAATCCTCTGGTTCCTGCTAAGAGCTCAGCAAGGTCTATGACTACCTATTGTTTTTTTATTACGTGTAAAGCATTTTTCCACCTTCTAAATCTAAGCAGGAATGTGAACTTTTTGTCCACAATTCCCTAGTTTCAGAGTTAGTTTCTGTATATTTTCTCCACCCAGTCAAATGTGGGTCTGGATTTCATTACTGTGGAAGTGGCGTGCACGTATACGCATATTTGTGCGTATTATAAAAGTGTATGTGGATTAACATCAGCCATATTTGAGTTTTACAGTTTAATACTTAGGTGTGCAAATACATGACTTTTGTTTTTCTACCACATATGTGTCATGTGTCTGTCAGAGGATTGTCCGCTTTAAAGGGGTGTGTTTGGAAATGCAGTGGTGAATATTTAACATACATGCAGAAATGATGTTTGCACCACAAGAAGATCTCATATACTGGAGCTTCCCGGCTGCGTTTCAGTGTCACACTGTTACAAACTGTGGAGAAGGGCCTTGGCCTCATGTCTGGACATGGAGCTGCAGAATGTAGAAAAGGCTTCATGTGGCAGTGGAGGTATGGATGGCCACAGGAAGGCGTGGTCACTGGATAAAGAGACCGATTCCTGTTACTGGGCTGTGGGATGAAGGGCGGAAAAGGGGTTGGTAAGGGGGTTGCTGGAGGCGGTCCACATCGCCCCTTTATTTACTTTGACCCCAGGTCCACAGGAGGCCCAGGGAGGGCACATGCCAAACTCCCCAGGCGGGCAGAGCTGCCCTGCCCTCTCCCTCACCTCTCTGCCCGCCCCTCTGTCTCCAGTTAGATATATGTGTGTTTGGAGCCAGGGCTGCATGAGCCGCTCATACTCGCCTTCTCTTTTCTTAGAAACCTGGCTAAGACAGTTGGTCTCAGCTGAAATAAGGTTTGGATATTAGCGTTTGCTTCTGAAACCGACACTTTAAAATACACTAACAATATAATGCACCATCTGCGTCACTGAAAATCACATTCTTTCAAGTTATAAAATACAAATATACACGAAAAACAAATGATCTAAAGTTTGCTGCATTTAAAAGTTTCTTGTGGTGCTTCCCTGTTCTCTATTAAAAAAAAGAAAAACGTTTAATTACTGGTTCATGTTTGAGATATTTCCAAATGTTTCCTCGTAAATATATGAATCTGTCACTTACTGCACTACATTCTCTCATGTGTTTTACTATAAACGAATGATTTATATTGAAGTTCTCCGAGAATAGCTGGGGGATATCCTTAGACAAATTAATTTCCCAGTCACAAACAACAAGACACATTAAACTTTAATCTTAAATAAATGTGACACGTGTTATTTGAGGATGCAGTTTTATAAATGTGTAGAACTAATTGGTAAATTATGCACGGGGCTCATCAATCCCTTCATTAATAAACTCACAATTAGGAGGAATGGAAGATGAAAACGGTAGAAGGAGAAAGAGCAGTGGCTCTTAAGATGTTAATTATTCAAATGAAGCAAAGGGTACCTGCCTGATGTCAATGTCATCACAGTAGTAATTATTACCATGGTAATGCTATTGCCATGGTGAATCAGAGTGTGATTTATTTAGTTAAAGCAATTAGCCAGTGTGATTAGAAATACAAACATAATTGCACATTTAAGCTGATTTTTCACATTCATGACCCGTTTTAGGTTTCCGTGCACATTCCTCTTGGTAACCTTCAACATGACGTGAACCAGACCACGGCGTTCATCGCAGCATTTAAAACCTGAATAAATAAGGCTTTGGATGTTGGTGTTTTCGAGGTGAGTGAGTTTCACCGGTGAGGAATCCGCAACCGAAAGGTCTTGTTTGGTGCAGGACGGTTAATTGATTGTCAAATCATGTCATAGTGGAGCAGGTAACTGAGATGACTCCAGGGCAAATGTGTCCTCGTGAACACAGTGCCCTCCTGCCCAGTGAGCTCAGCAGAGACAGTCACAGCACAGTGGCAGCGCCCAAAATGTCACCCCAAGATGACAGTCGTATTCCATTACAGCTATCACTCAATATCTTCATGCAGGGCAAATTGCAACGTTTCAACAGAGCATAAAGTAACAAAGGGAAAAGGTGTAAAATAAACAAGGATTATATTTTTGTGAGGATTTTCTAAATGAAAAATTTGATTTCTTTTGGATGGCGTTGAATTCAGAGTTCTATTTAAGAGCTTACACAGAATAATATGATATAAAAATAATAATAAAAAAAAAAAAACGTGGAGAAATGCTGAAAAAAATACTTGGAAATAGATGTGTTTTGTGTTGAGAGTAACATGCTGTGACATATTGAAAGACCAATTACCGTACTGTAAACCGCTTTGCCATTGAAAGCCGAATCTAGTGACAAAATCCATCCAATTCCAGTGGTTGTAAGTACCAAGAATGTATTGGACTTCTATGGGGACGCGAATGAAGCTGCTGGGCATCTAGCGAATTTCAGCTCCATCTTGTTTCTTGCCGAAAGGCTCTGGCGTGGGCCTGTGGTTGCCAGGCGCCTCCTGAGGTGACTCTATCAGAGTCAGTCAAGCCTGAAATCAATCACTCACACCCATCAAAGGCTGCCCTGCACCGCCATTGTGACTGAGCCATCTGGGCCTCAGCACACTGTCTACATTTATCTCTATGAACTATATGTGGCTGTGTGCGCGTGCGTGCGTGCGCGTGTGTGTATGTGTGTATTTGCATGCATATACAGTACATTCACCTGCTTCTAAATTTACTTTAATTAGACCCAAATAAGAGTAACAGGTTGTAAGTTACATTATCGTGCACTATTTGTGTTTGAAGCATCAGTGGTTCTAAATGCAGGCGGCGGTGCATCCATCATGTACGCGTGCTTCTTTACACCTGTTCACACATTTCCACTACATGCCTCTCCTGCATGGCATCATCTGCTTGAACTACTTTTCCTACGTGGAGGCCTTTCTCCTTTGGCCTGGCTTCGGTCAGTCTCTTGGTCTCCGGTCCATCCTCTCAGTGCTGAGTGCTAACTGCCCCGCGTTGGCAGCAGATTGGAGTGGAGTGGAGCTGCTGTGAGCGTGGCGGCTGCCATTGGAGGGCAGTAGAGCACCAGCGCATCCATCTCTATCAAAGTGGCCCCCATAGCCCCAGAGGGTGTCCGAGTGTAAAGCACTACTTAGAGGGATGTTGGGAGCACAGAGACAGACTGGGGGAAATGTGGACAGGTCAGGCCAACATTGGACTCCAGTGGTTCTATGGACTGTGCAGTATGTGCTCTCACAGCTTCATAGGAAAAGACAGATGGACTTGACAAGTATGTGGCGAGGGAAAGAATAATTGCTGCTTGCGTATAAATAAAGTAAATTAGAGTGGCATGAAATCAAACTAAAGGGAATAAAATAAATAGGGGGATAAATTAAATATTAGATATTATCATTATTATAAATATTTGTCATAGTTCCAGTAATTCACTTTTTAAGAGATAATTATATTACTATATTACTGTAAGTGGTTATTATGGTCATTATGATCATTATGATTAATATAGAATGTGGTACATTAAAGTGTAAATATCCCACATTAAAAGATGATTTTTTTCAGTCTATCCTTACTAATCATGAATTTACTCGTTATGTTCTAAAACTAGAACTGTCAGTCATTTTTACTAGAGGACTCCACAGTCAATACACTTCAATGGCGTCATTTAGAAGCTTTAAAATTAAGAAATCAGATGTACTTATACACTTTTCACAAACTAAATACTGTATATATATACACTCTAATCTTTTTTCAATAATGGTTCAATACTATACAAATCTGCTAATATCCCCCTGTATCACTCATATGCATTTGACCAAAATCTGAAATTAAAATAAGCCTTAAGGTTCATTTTTTGCTGTATAAACATTGTTGTGTTTAGAATTGTGCGCCCACATTAAAAGCCATTTTTCACATCACATGATGATGAAAAACATTTTAAAAAATCTGATACGTTTTTGTTTTTTAAAGTTATTTTAAGGTTTATCTTTATCATCATTTGTAATGATTATTTCTGTGTATATATAATAGATTTGATTTAAAAATAAAGATGCAGTCTCATAGTGTAATGAAAAAATATTTTCTAAATAACACTTGCTAAAATGTTAATGACCTTTAATTTTGTATTGTTTTGTACGTATTTACTTTGTATATTTGTGGTGCATTTGTATAAAATTCTATTAAATTATTTTCTAAATAAGCCATAAAGTATTATATATACAGTGACACAAATATCATACATTTCTATGTTTTTAATAATAATTGTATTCTATAAGTTTTTTTTGTAACAGTTACATATTTACCAGATTTACTGTTTTACATTAAATGTCAACTAGTGCATTTATCATTAAACAGATTCATAGCTTTTTTTACATTTAGAAAATACAAATATCTTTATGAATGAAAAGTAACAAAGCATTTAACTACATGATAGTATAAAATATGTGAAATATGTGAAAATCCTCCGCTCCGGCACATTGTCCTACATTTAAAACTCGAAACAAACCAGCCTTGAAACTTTCATCTCAAGAAGAAAACACATGTTCCTTGTTTTCTGCTTTAACATTAATGTCCATGTTTTCTCCATTCCATTTAGGCAGAGGACTGGGATGCCCCAGTCCCGAGTGCAATGTCCCAGACCTTGGCCAGCTCTTTTATGTAAACACAAACTCCTCGCTGTGAAGGGGTCCCATAGTTAAGAATTCCACTTAGAGAGCACGCTGAACTCTGCAGCGATATGTGGACGTTCATGTTCTTGTTCTACACTTTAAAGCTACTTCATGTAGCTCTAAATGTAGCTCCAATACCCAGTTGGCTGAGTGTAAGAACTGCAAACAGTTGAGCTTCAGTTACAAACTCATTTCTGGATTACAGTATAATTTATTTATGACTTGTTATCATTTGTGAATCTTCACACATTCCATGTAAATAAATGCATGTGGTACATAATGTGGTGGCATAACGTGTAAAAAGCCTTAAGAGACTATTGTTCCAGTTCAAATGTGATAACAAGATATGAAAAGGAACAGTGAGAATTGTTTTTTTTACCCTGCGCATTTTTAATTGTAGCAAAAATGTTACATGTGTTTTGTTTAAATATGTAAATGATGTATGTAAATATTTTGAGTGATACAGGCAATTATAAATGTGCAAAAAGTGATATATCTCTGAACAAAATCAAACAGTGATATTTTAGGGTCTCATCACCAATATACATACATGTGTGAATATCGTTGCGGCTTTTATGTGTAAAATTATGTCCCTGGAGTCTTTCAATATAAAACTGTTTTTGTTTGTCAGGATGTGAAGGCTGATAGCGCTGCCAGCTACTGCAGGAAAACAGAATTTTGCATGATGACGGCAGCATTTTCCAAACACTGTTACCATGTTTACAAGTGCCAGAGGGCGAAAAAGGACCTTTTATTTCCCTCCTGCTAATTGTTTGATTTCCTGTTGCCGCTGGAGAGCTGAGTGTTCTGTAGGGGAAGAGAGCAGGCCCAGGTTGGCACAGGAGCCTGCACACTCTCACTTCATTTGTCTCAAACACAGAAATGGCTCCAGGCTAGCCTCTCTCTGGAGCTTTGTAGAAATACCAAACAGTGACATCTGACGTTGTCTGTCTACAGTTCCTTTTTTATCATCTCCTTTTCTCCCCTCCGCCATCTCAAGCTGTTCCTGACACCCTGGCAGTGCTGACATTGTTTGTTTTGCAGCCCTAACCTCTCTAATAAGCTAAGGCCATAACACTGATGTCTGTATGTTTATCATGCAAAGGAATCAGTGAGACCATGGAATGCAACTCCATAAATCTTTTAAAGTGCACAATTTGGAGGGAGGGTCTCCACAATGCATGCTTTTTTTTTTTTTTGTTTCATGCTTTGACTGTTGCTGTATCTATCTGGAACTTGTCATCAGTTAGTTTGCATAGAGATACGATCCTCTCATCCTATAATGATCCCAGTTCTTATTTCAGCAGGTGGTGGGCTTTAAAAGTTCTTGTTTGTAAGCTGCCGTGGGAGAGATGACACATTTATGAGCAGTGAAGGCCAAACAGGCTTGATTCAGACAGGCGGGGAAGATTCCCTGCTCGTGGCATGCTGCACAGTACAGTGCATTGTGGGACTTCCTTCTGAGGGGCCATAACACCACATAGAGCGCTGGACTCACCTACCACTGTTTAATCACACAGGGCTATTCTCATGTAAATGTATGTTAATCAGGACACAAGGAGATTGTTTTAATCGGATTGTCGGTTTTTTGTTTTGTTTTCCTCTGCCATCAGAACTTGGGAATGCATCAGGAACAAAAAGTGCCGTTGTCAGGTGGCAGTAAGCCAGTAATTCCTCTCACAGCTTTTTGACGTTAGCACAATCCCACCGACAGACAGATCCTCTGCGGGGACCTCGGTGTGGGTCGGGCTTCTGTGCATTCTCACCCCTGAACCTGGGCGCTGTCCTTTTGAATTAAGTGGAAGAGAGGCTGCATGGTAGAGTGCCAACATCTGAAATGGAATGATAGAAAAAGGAAGCTGTGAGAAAACAAGTACAGTAATAGTACATAGAATTAACATAAAAACAACACAAAATATAATGATGCAACTTTCATTTATTACATTAATAATCCAGTGTGGTGGGGGCTGTTTACTATTATTTTATTATAAACAGGTACATGCACATCCACTTTCAATGTCTTCTATTATCTGTTAGACTTTTACTATAAATATAGAACTTAAATATCTATACGTCTTAGTATCAGCGTGAAAATACGACTTAATGGTGACATTATGTCTTGAGAATTTTCTGACAGTCATACGTGAAGAGAAAAACAACAGCGTCTGTCGAGTGACTGACTTGTGCCACATCGCCTTGGGTTTTTTGTGACGGATGCCCCTGCCAGTGCCAGTGCATTTCTGCCTGCCAGCAGGCCTTTAATCCCTCCTAATGGGGGTTGTCATCTCACCGCTAATTTAAATGCTCCAACCACGAAGCTCCCCCACCTGGCTAAGCTAATCCCAGTGCGAAGGGCCCCCTTCCCCACAGCTAGCCGCCTCGTTCTGGAGCCCAGGGGCCCAGGGGCCTCACCACCCTCCTACACAACAACAGCATCTTTCAATCATCTCTCCCTGATTGTATTAATCTTATCTGTGTTTAATTACATTTTTTAAGATTATTGCTGTATGCCATCTTTGCACACTGTGGGGGCCACAGAGGGCTGCTCATTTCACATGCATTTTCATTTGGGCACAAATCCCCATCAAAGACTGCCAGAAATTATGGGGGAGCCATTTTGTCATGGTTGGGGGAGTTTGTAAACTTCTTCCTATAGCCTGAAGTTGTATAGGCTGCAGTTCTGCAAACCGTTTTATTGGACAATAAAATTATGTCTATTGCATCAAAATAATCCTCTATAATTTCAATTAGAACTGAACAATATAACAAAAAAAAAAAACCCAATACTGATAAATGTCAGATGATTATTTCTTTTAATTAACTGTTTTTATTTATTTATTTATTACTAGTCTTTTACTAGTTTTACTGGTTCAAACATGATAAATATTCATTAGGATATGTTATATTTTACCGATTTGAAAATACATGCGTGTAAGTTATGTAAATGTAACATTTTGTAAATATTTTAGCTCCCATTAAATTATAATTATTGCAATATCAATCTGTATTACAATAATAGTGGTTTTATTACTCAGCCCCAGGTGATAATCTTTTGGATTTTTTGAAATGTCATATTATTTGTGTTTGTGTTGAACCTGTTTTTCTAAGTTGAACATAGAAAGTATTTTAAGGGTAAAATATTCTGTCATTTTCTTATTATTTACGTAGAACCATGGTGAGAGCAGATACTTAAAGTAAAACATTTGTGCCAATATTTTTATCTCTGAGGGGCTGATACCTGCGCAGGTACACAATTCAATATTTCAGGAGTGAATTCCTCGACGTCAGTGATACATATACAAACGTCATTCT
Source organism: Maxillicosta whitleyi (assembly GCA_029822895.1). NCBI lineage: Eukaryota > Metazoa > Chordata > Actinopteri > Perciformes > Neosebastidae > Maxillicosta > Maxillicosta whitleyi. Next base: position 7,334,589 of record JAPSES010000115.1, read on the forward strand.
GACATGTTCCACAGTTCAGATTAACATTAACATGGTAACTAACAGGTGTTTCTGCAACTCCATCATCATGATTTCCAAGTCTGCCTAATGAAGCTGCAACGGTTCAGAGTGATTGCAATCAAAGATATGATTTTCCTCACACAAGTAAACAATCAGCCATCTGGTCAGATGAGGAGTTTTTGTTTGATTGCAAACTCTTTTCTTGGCATTGACCTATTGAGCAACGAAACATCACAGAGTAATTATGGACAAATATGGAAACTGAACGAGCGCTAAATCTTTTAATAGAAACGGGTGCAATGTGTGCATCTATATAAAACTCAACCACACTGTAAAAGAAATAGTTGCTGTTTAATGGTCTGTTCTGTTGCACATTACAACATCTATTTCCTGCTTTTGTTTTGTCAACAAAATGGGAACGTTACAGAGTGGTGGAATATTCATCTATGAAATCTGTCTGCAGCTCCGTCCATTCATCTCTAATGGTTTTACGCTGTGACTGTAAGGCTTGTAGCAATCAGCAGGACCTTGTGTACCACTTTAATATGGAACGGGGGTGACGGCGGGCACACACAGAGCCTGTTGATTATATTTTTCAGTGCATATTTGTAGGAGTGATCTGAAGTCCAATTGCAGCGTTTTCATCCTCAGGGGCGAGTTAAATGCTGATGTAAGTAGGGCCGGTAGGGCGAGGGCCGGAGGGTTTCTGTCTAGAGGCTCCCCCTGAACCTGGGGTTGCCGGGTTCACCGCCAGGCAGGGAGCAACAGAGCTGCATATTAAAGCACCCCCTCTTTTTTCTTCCTTTTTTTTCCCTTTTCTTTACTTTAAAGATTTGATGTTCAAAGGTGTCACACCTGAAAAGAGGTGATGCGAGGTACAACTACATCACATAGGATTACACGCTCATTATTGCTAATGCTTCAAGTGGTGCTGCAACATAAATATGTGAAGGCGAGCTCAGGTCATTTGAATAATTTCTGGAGTGCGACGATAGATACAGGTTCTGGGCAGAGGGGGTGGCGAGCTGAAAAGGACAAAGGGATGAGTCTTGGCAGCACATGAAAATGATAATTTGACTTCAAACATCCAATTTAATCAGAGAAGGAGAGCTGTAATTTCATATTTATTTGATCTGTACGTGTTTTCTTTTTTTTTGTTGAGTGCTTGTACAAGCAAAAATGGCAAAATCGTCTCAAACGCTCACGCCTCCAACGCCTTCCCAAGGCCGAGATTGCAGGTTAAGTAGTAAAATTAACATATAACACGACACTTTCTTGATGTCATCATTGTGCTGGTCTGCAGATGTGGTGTGTAATTGTCACAGTGCGTTGAATGTCTTTGTAGCCATCACAGATCAGATCACTTTTGAAGCTCCATTACCAGCCATTCAGCTCAAACACTGGAAGAGTAGCTCTGGTCTATGTGTGACACTGGAAGAGGAGCTCTGTAATGACTCCCCTCAACAAAGCATTACTGATAAAAGGATTAACTAATTAAATTAACAGAGTAAAGTACTTTATAACTGTTAATTATGTGGTTCCCTTGGCTGCTCTGGGCCACTAGCACCCTTTGTCTGAAAGCCCCTTGTCTGTCTAATTGACCTCTGGGGAGCTTTTGGTGTGTGCGTGGGTGTCAGTGTGTGTATGTGTGCACTGAAGGGGTGCCTTACACAATCAAATGACTAGTATAAACAAACTGACAATTTACTTTGGTGTAGAGTGACACTTTGGAGAAGTAGGGATCACTTGTTTAAATGACCTTGAATGTGCCACCAGAGAATAGCACCCCATATTAGATCGGGCCCCTCAGAAGCCTCTTCCTACTCTATGAGAGGGGCCCACAGTGCAGACAGGACCAGACTATCATTTACAGCAGGGACGACACTTGCTTTGTAGGTTTCCGTGTTCCTAAAGTGTATGGGAAAGTGTAGAATGTGATTTTAGCTTCAGATTCAAGCTTTTTTTCTTATGTCACATGGTTATGTTTTGAAGTTTCAGGATTTCTATGACATTAAAGTGACCATGCAGGGACACTTTTCATCTCTGAAAGTGACAGCTAAAATGTGTGCGAGTCAGATTAATTTGTCAGATGTCAAACATGATCTGAAAAGTCTGGAAACGAAGGTAATTTTCATATAGAAAATGTAGGATGTTTTTAATATTTTATGCTCTCTTTAAATGGAAATGTTAACATCAATCTTCCAAAATATGTTGCTTGTAGTACAAAGCCAGCATGTGTGAACTGGCTTTATGTTTTACTTCTACGCCCCTTCCTCTAAACCTTTCATACCATCACTAGGAGGCAGAAACACTGGCTGTTTAATCTCCAATAATGTCTCCTCTAATGCGTAGCCAATCACATTATTAATCTCCATGGCTGCGGTCAAAAGGCTGATATGTGTGACCCGGTGTCCCATCCATTCCTGCTTGAGCCGGCTCCATCTTTTCCCATTCTATTAACCCTTTCTCTGCTGCCACTGGGTCTGGCCACTGAAATCCTAATGACATCCTTGACAAGCGATCCATCAGTTGGCAATTACAACATCTGTCGCCATGACAAAGCTGCCCGCAAAGATGGCCCAGGCACTCTGTTTGGGGCAACACTGCCTCCCCAGTGATTATGTCTGGGTTTGGGGGGCGGGATGCAGAGTTGGTGGGGTCGTGTAGGAGAGGGGGTGAATCCACTTTGTGCAGTAAAAAGGGGCCGCCCCACAACACAGACAGACATGTTGACAGCAAACACAAACATAGCAAAACAAATGGTTCACGCCTACCTCTTTAGATTTCCATTCAAATGCACTCCACAACTCTGTGAAAGTGCTCTATCTTCTATAGAGGGAAGAACCTACCAGCTGCCATCGTCTCTCCTGACTATAAAGAGGACCTTTCACTTGTGAACAATGAGAGGGCTTCTCTTTTCTCTTGGCCCAGAGTCTCTGCCGCACCATGTTTAATTTCAATAGCCATAGATCAATGCAGAACAACACTCCAGAAGTGATAGGGCTCATCTGAATCAGCCAACAAGACTTTTGTTAACGTCAGCAAACATGCATTCAAAGAATGATCCGGCGATAACCTCTAATTGCAGTTGTAACATACTGTAGTGCAACCTTATTTTCAACACCTACACACATTTGAGAAACCTCCTTAATCTGCGAAGGTGTGTTTTGAGAAGAATAAACCCTGCTTCAGGTGGATACATTTGCAGATGATGCCTTTCATGCTGTCTTTTCAGTGGCTCAGTGGGAGGAAGGTGTGGGACTTTGCCTTGCTTTTCTTTTGCCCCTTTAAGTGGAGCACCGGATAGATGGCATGACATCACGGGCCAAGCCGGCAGCACAATGCAAAGGTCATGCGGCCCATTGATCTAGGGGGCCCCTGATAGAAACCCCCTGTATTATGGTTCCACGCACGCGGGGTCTTACACACACTGAGCCATAGAAACAGACCACAAATGGAGCCTTGTTGTCTCCCTATTCAGGGCCTGCAATCAGCGGATTTACACTTTGATGTGGAGCTGAGGAATAAAGCCCTTTCGAGCACTGACCTTTATCGACTGATGGATTAAAATCCATAGCCCTCTCTCTCTCTCTCTCTCTCTCTTGCTCTCACTCTCTCTCGTTCACCCACACACACACGCACACACCCCTCCCACACAGACACACACACACACACCCTCCAAACTACATATCTAAGTTACAGTGCAGCTTTGCCACTGAAGCAGAATTTCTAAAGACCGTCCTTTTCTTTCCCTTTATTCTGGTCTGTGCTTCTCGCCCTGACCCCGGAACATGATTGTTGCTTCCTGTCAGCAAACGGCTGCTTGATCATTGGTCTGCATTTTAAGGGTACTTAGAAACAGAACAAATAAAACCAGCCACAGTGGCACTTCAGTTTCTCCTTTATAGCACTCTTTGTAATCATTGCAGAGGTCATTGTTAAAGACAAAGTAGGCGCATTGGGGGAAAAAATATCATTCATTTTTCATTGATTGTATGTTTCTGCAAATCATGCATTCACACAATATAGATATTTGTGCCATATTGGTCTTTTTACACATAGCTCAATCACAGTTT
>JAPSES010000115.1:7338764-7350918 GCA_029822895.1 Maxillicosta whitleyi
CCCCCCCCCCCCCCCCCCCCCCCCCCCCCCCCCCCCCCCCCCCCCCCCCCCCCCCCCCCCCCCCCAGACAATCAGAATGGCCTTCATTACACAACTTATGTGAGCTTTCAGGAGTAAGTACAGAAGGATTAGGTAATAAAACAATAAGAGTTTGGAGATTAGTGTCCTCAATACATCAAAAATATTTTTGTCACATCTTTACTGATAATTTCTTTATGAAAACCGAGCCTTGATATTTTTCCTTAAGCCTAGATAGATAGTTCAATAGATACTTTATTAATCCCAAGGATAATTTAAAGTAAGCAGTGTTATGTATGAGCGACACCGCTGAAAAGCACAGTGATCAGTTCAAACACTCACAGCTAACTTATACATTACTAATACATATACAATATACACATATGTGGAGATGTAATGTATTTATATATACTATCAAGTACTAATGCCACCATGTTACTTTGTTGACTACATTGATGGTTAAGGAGTGCATTCTTTACAGTTGCAGTTGCACAAACAGATCCTTGGTAGGTCAAATACAGTTGTTTCTTGTCAACAAAAGGTTCCATCCAGCTGTAGATGCACTCACCATGGACCAAACACAACTTAACAGTTTCCCTTTTACTCCTCCCAACACCCCATCTATTGTTTCTAAAGACATCCCTGGTGTCCACTTGGACATTTCTGTGTCTTCTGTTCTCCCAGGGGTGTCAGCTTGAACCAAATTAACAGAAACAGAATCTATCACCTCTCGGTCCACTGTCGAGCCAACTGGGTTTGATAGTCCCATTCTGCTTTGTCAGAAACATGCCAAAGCCTGCTGTAATCCGCTAAAGAACACTTAACAACCAAGTAATGTCACGGTAGACCAGCGGCCTGTATGCTGTGACGCACTTTAAAAATCTCACAGCCATATCCACTTAATTCAGCTAGTGCTTTAGGAAGGCCCACCTGAGAATTGTGAGACTGCCTGTGGAGAATCAACCATCAGCATTAGAGAGCATTACTGCCACGCAGCAAAAAAAACACTCAGCCTATTTCCCACTAGAAAATGCTAGCCAGCAAACCTTTCCCAGAGCTCTTCTAAGTGCAATGAGAATTTCAGTCCCTGTTTAGTGCCGTTGTTTCAGGCCCACAACACCAATTTGACCACTGATACACGAGTTGTATTCAAGCAATTACTGTTCTGTTACTGTGAGCCTTTGTTAGAGAGTCATTAATTTGTTAGCTAAACAATCATGGTTTTAAGCACTCTAACTGTGAGTGTAAAAGGTTTAGAGCTGTATAGATCATGAAGCCGCTCTTTGTTTTCAGCCTGCAACGTGAAAGGTCTCAGAGCAAAACAATTACATCACACCACAACAAGCCCTGAGTGTACAACAATGACAAGAGAATTGTGCCTTGAGGCAGAAAACACTTTACACACAGGAGATGGAGAATGGGTGGGGGTTGGAGGCATTTTCTGGTTGATGAGCATAAGGTACACGGTCCATTCAGACAAATGGGAAGAAACAACAAGGTACATACAGAGAAAGCCACAAAAAAAAAAAAAAAAAACAGTTCTATGAAATATTAATGGGATATATTTACTGACAAGCTACTGTAACCAGCAGCTCTCTTCAGGGACTTCTGAGAGAAAGAGCTTGTGCTTGACTGACAACCACTGGGTGCAGAGGTACATGCACACACACAACCTGCCCACGCAGACACGGAAATACACTTGCACACATAGCTGCGAAATTATGACTGGACGTGACATGACAAAGACGAGCCCTCTCCAAAGGCATATCACAGCGATGTGGAGGCATCAAGTTCAGCCTGATGCAAAACACGGATCATTAAATGAAACACTGGTTCATGAGTCACTCCGAATTATGTAAGCAAAAAAATAAGATTCCCACATACGCTCATGCATTCATGTCTTAACCCTCTCTGAACTGTCTCTTTCGCCCCCTCCTTCCTAAATATTGCTGTCCCAGAAATTCCAAACTTTGCTTACCTAATTTTTGCAGCATATTTCTTTGCCACAGGAGGTGGTTATGACAAATTAGAAGTCTACAAATGTTCTGATGGTGTAAAGGCTCCAGCTGTCACCAGGGAGATGGTGATCAGGTTTCCAAGCTGCATGGTCTCTTGGCGCCACAAAGAGTTCCATATGGTCATCCAAATGCTGCACCTAAATCTGCTCCCAATCTCCACCCCGGAGCTGAGCACTTCTACTGAATTAGTCACAAGGCTTCTGAGCATATTAAGCACAAGACAACAAAATCACATGTCCTTTGTGAAAAATATCACTACAAACTGACACGTGCAACTCAGGCTCCATTATCTGTGTATGTAATCTCCAGTTTATTGATGACGGTGGTTGCTCCTATTTTTATTTTTTATTTTTTTTGCAGGCATATAATGATAAATATGCACTTATGCATGGAAATATCAGATGATAACAGAGGCAATGAACATCACATTCATAACTATTGTCGCTCTTACACTCATTTTTATTGAAATCATTTCAAAACTGAACTAGTGTTTAACAAAATCCATATAACATATATTATTATGTTGTTATATTTTAATAACCACAAAAATTACAAATGCAAAACCCAAATTTTACATAGAAGCATATCTACACCACAGAAACGAACATTTGCAGTGTGTGAGAATCATTTCGGCTGTTTCTTTTTTTAAAAAAATAACTACACAGTATCAGTATATTATATTTATATCATGCTTTGAATAGTTTGTTGATTTCACACTGAAGCAAAATGCAACATTTTAATAATGAAGCTGTAAAGGACGTTTCTTGGAAGCAGAAAATGAAACCACCACAGAAAAGGCTTCGTCTACCAAACACATTGTGCTTCAGTAGAACATCTCCTCTGCTGCTCTCATGGATGAACAGTGAAGAGCGAGGGATTGGTGATCTATAATTAACCAGTGGGTCGGTGTTGATGTCATTGACACAGCGTGGAGGTAGAAGGTGGCAGTGCCAAGGCACCTGTTGTTGTGGAGTGTGGCATCTGATATCATTACCTACCCAGCCGGAGCGCCAATGTCCCCGCTGGGTCGCGAACTGTCCAAGCTACCGACCACGCTCACCTTTAACATACACGCACGTACACACATATATCTGCATGCGCATCGTCCACTGTCATCATGTCCTCCTTTACATAACTAACTCTGACGGCCCTCACACCTAGAGGGCAGAGATCCACAGAGACTTCCAATTACTGTTAATGATGTTTTGATGGTAGCTGCTTAACTTATGCAACCATACAGCTGCACAACATTTAATGTGGAAATCTTAAAAATCTACAAACTCTGTGGGTTTAAAGCTCAAGGGATGTACGTAAAGAAGTGAGTGGTTACACAATAGGTTACAGACATTCCAGTGTTTTATTTAGAGAAAACACTGTGAGTGAGAACGCACACTGTAAAATATGCACGCACAAATATGGCATCTGCAGGCTGTCATGGATGTTTACGTTAGTCAGAGACTTTAGCTGGTCTTTAAGTTGTAGTTCTGTTGAAAACCTCTCATGCAATTTCAAAACCATTTGGTGTTACTGAAACTATATAAATAAGACTGCGAAATATTACAAAAATAAAAACTATACTTACTGATTGTGGGTTTGACTGCGAGCACGAGTATTTTCTAAAATGTCAGACTGTTCTTGAGTGAAGAACCCTCTGCGTCTACCGTGTTCTTATGGAAAAATGAAGGGTTTTGCCAGGGGATTATTATGCATCTGATGCAATCTGGCTGCAGCTGATTTCAGGATGAGAAAAATATCGGAGAGGGGAAGGCCGCTGCACACAGAAGTATGAAAAATGAATAGGACGTTTACAGTGAGACAATGTGACCGTTCCGGGTTAATTCCATTTATTAGTGTAGCAGCTTTCCCAAGCAGATCAGAATGCCTAAGCCCTGGGCACTGACAGGGATTTCACAGCCAAAACTGATTCAGTGTTCACACACACACACACACACACACACACACACACACACACACACACACACACTATACATGCATACATACACAAAGACAAAAAGAATCAGCTTAGTGTTATCACAACGACATGGTGATAGGATGTTAATTTGTTAACATGCCTCACTGGGACTTTACAGGATGTATAGCTTGTTCTCTTTTTATTATTTTGACACAAGTAAAAAGTTTCTACTGTTATTTGCCTCCTGTGCTGTGATTAGTTACATGTCAGCAACTAAAAAATCACCCATTAAAGACTTTATTCTTGAATGAATCATTATTATAGGTGAATGCATCAGTAAATGAACAAACATATTTACAAAGGACTTGCACATATTTTTTAATTCCAATAACTATAACCCTTTGGCAAGCAGATCCCATAATGCGATGTGTATTTTTTTTTATGAATAAGAAGCTCCCCAGATATGCAATAAAGACACAGCAGTGCTCTACATTATTGATTCCGTTTCATAACAACCCAGAGTATCTTTATTCACTGCAATTGGCAGAGAAGGAATCACACACACTTATTTAAAAAATCATTGCACCAATTAGTGAAGTTGGAGCTTTTCCTTTCACTTTAATAAGTCCTGTGAGGTTTGATTTATTATTAGAACCGGATTTTGCTCACGGTGGTGATGGCTTCTTACTAATTTCTAATCATTTACTGTATTACTGGATGTTCAGTAGGTATATCACACTTCACAAATATGTACACAGGCGGTTTTGTGGTAACTTTAGGAGCACAAAGACAGAGTAAAAAAAAAAAAAAAGAGGTGCTTTCAGTGCAGTGAAATCCATGTTTCTTGCTGGGTTGAGATACACAGGCATAAACTGCTGTTTAATCAGTAATGATGTTTTTGGGAAGTACTAGTCTCACTGCAGGAAGGGCATTGGTTTTCTGTCAGATGCATGTCTACATAAACACAAACCTGGCTGGAATACTTCGTTTATCACATCTGGTAACTCAGCTAGATCACTAATGATGGATTCCAACTTTAGCAAACTTTGTAAAATTGCCTTTTTTTTTTTTTTTTGTCTCCCTTGGCCATTATCTTGTGCAGCACCAGTGGTATTTCTTCTGGGAGTTGGTTGCCTTTTCATTAATGTCCCTCAGAGTTAAAACCCAGTGTCCTCTGGGATAGCATGTCATTGTCTGACAAGGTTGAGGGATTTGAGTGAATTTCCCTGCAATAATGGAAATATCCCGAGCCCCTGAGACAAACAGACAGGAGACTGACAGGAAATATCTTAATCTGCAATGACCCTTTGTTGGCACAGTCCCATACCCTTAGTGAGAAGAACATGTGCATGCACGCCCAGCGTTTGCATACCTGTGCACATCCACATGCACAGTAAAGTACATCTGGATTGTGTTGCAATGACCAAAGGCCCCTGAGTGTGCAGCCTCAGTGGCAGTGCGTGGGTGAGAGCCAGGGTCCAGTGCACCATGGTGGGGGCTCTCCATCACTCTGCCTCCTGGTTTGACAGGCCCTGGCTCTGGGGCCCGTCAAGGTCTTGCTGAGCGCACTCAAACTGTGCACTGCTGAGGAAGGGATTCTGTATCCTTCTAATGGATTACTCACCCACATCACCTGTCTGATTGGATTCTGTTGACCGACGGACACACAGTGCATGCAGATATGTTCACATGCAGTTTTGTGCACACTGACGCACACGTACACGTTTTAACAAAGGACTCTTAAGGTGCGCTAATGGCTGTACTTAGACTAAAAAGCCCATTCATCAATGCAATGTGGACGTCCAGGACACTATGTGTATATGAGGCATTATCAATTTTCCTTCGTAACTCTCTATAAAACATCATTTCCTCACTTTAAATCAGCACCTTACCTGAAGATTATAGTTTTCTTCAGACTCGATTGGTTGAAAAGTTGTTTTCACCTCCGAATAAAAAGGTCACAAGTATATGCCTTCGTCATTTACTCTTAATTCGGACAGAGAGAGCCTGGTGTCATGCTGCTGGACACCTGCAGACCTTGGTCAGGGCAGCAGCACTAATCAGCCTAATACATATGTGTCACATCCAATGACCCATTGGCTCTGTTCATAATAAAGGTCACTCTGTGAAATATACTTTGTCCCCCCAGGTCCTGTTTAATGGGGAGCCACCGTAGACTAAGGTACTCTAGCCTGTGTAGAAACTATGGCAAAGTTGTTAACTAGTATCTGTAATTTTCCAGAGTCTTTATGCTCTATTATAACAAGATGTAAGTATTTTGGCATATTTTGTTCCACACTCCATTTCATAAGCAGCACATTAGAAAGAAATAATAAGATTATTGCAATTATCTCAAAGTTTTAGAACATCCTAAGTTAGTATCCAGTTGTGGGATTTGTTGTTTTCACCCAAGCCAGAATCCTGTTATGAGGAGGTAATATACTGAACTCTTATTCATATCATGTTTAGTGCGGTATATTCACATTGTGTCATTTACTTCTGATGAAATAATAACAATATAACACCGCTAACAGCATTTGAGCATCATCAGAAATATTTTATAGTCAGCAAAATATAATATATTTAAACTCATTGTAATTCTGGTTCTTATGTCTGTGGTATATTGTCTATTTATTTATTGTTTTTATAAAAGCATACAATGAAAATAGATTTTAATTTCACATCAATGGTCAATTTAATGTGCAAAAAAAAAAAAAAAACATGCTCAAGGTTAAGACCAATGTATGTATTTTCTCTTCAGACAGACACTGTTCATCATTTTCAGAAAAAGGTGAAATGCTATTGCCTGTAAATAATGGCCAGAGGTCAGCTATTGATCTGCTGCTGAAGGAGACCTTAGGGGCATGTTAAGAAGGGCTATTGTTGCGTGTCAATGATCCCTTTATGGCCATGGACTTGACAGGTCTGCTTTTATTCATCAAGGTTAAACCAGTCTCCTAATAGCAAATCAATGACAGTCAATAGATATTATCATGTCATTATTATTCGGTCGAGTGCACCATTACTCAAAACTTAAATAGTTTTCGGTCTTCTGTGCTTCGGCTGTGGAGCAGAAGGTTGTGAGAGTTATGTTGATGCAATTCAATGACATTTCAATTCGACCTGTTCTGCCTCTTGTAGTCATGTGCTTTTGTAAAATGGCAAGGTCTTCCATTAGTTTAACTGAGGAGCATGCTTAGATTTGAGAGAACATTGTAGAAGTTATATTGAGATAACCTTTACACAACAGTAGATATTTCACCTGCATTTAGATTACCCTGAGTGTAACCTACTTGTTATTTGGCTCTAAGCCTCCTCTATCAATGTGCTTCTACCGATTTGAGAGCAGCATCAGTCAGAAGTGTCTGCTATGCAACTAAATGGGGCACAGGGACGTATCTATCTAACTATAACCTTTGCAGTACTGATATTTATGATAAAGACCATTAGGCATTTGTGAGTTGCTTGCGCAAGGGCTTTAAGGCTAACAACGATCGTGAAGCCAGCCGCTATGTGAGGGTTCACGTGGAGGCCTTCGTCATCAGTCTGCGATATACGGCACGACCCCTGATGGAAATGTCATTAGCCGGGAAAGTCGGAGAGGCTGTGACACAACCATTGTCTCTTACCCAAGCACAAAGCATAATAGGAACAGCATGGATCTGCGTCTGCTTTTTTTTACACTTTGATTTTTTTTTCTAAACTACTGTCTTTTGCTTCTAAAAAGACATCCCTCTGATGACAGTCCCTCAGCTCCACTCATCACAGGCTCCACACTGACTGCTCTGTACTCACCTTGCCGCCTTGAAGGACAGTCTATACTGTAAGTAGCAAACTACAGGAAAGAAAGAAAAAAAAAAAGGAGACATGGATCCTTAATGTCAAATCCTGAAAGGTACTTCCATGACTTTCATTTAAAAACAGTAGCATCATTTGAATGACACTTTGGTAGATTTCAGCCTCCTATTAAAACATTTTTTGGCACCTTTAGCCTATTCCAAGTCAGAAGACAAGCCACATAGGGCTGGTGTGCAAAAATGTAAACTACAAACCAAATCAAATTCAATGTGTCCAATCATTTGCACGAACACAGTAGGAAGTCCGGTCTTTTATTTTGCATATTCATATGATTAGTCCTCCAAAGGAAAACGCATTCACGTCAACACCATTGTACTTTGATTCCCAATGATAAAAGCCTATCTCGTTTCTTTCTTTCACCTTTCTAGTCCAACCTAGACACTCTGATTTGGTAAAATGTAATTCTAATTTATCATTTTTCTGCCTGAGGCAAAACTTTCTCAAGCCTGGGGGTGTTTGAAAAGCAGTTGGACACAAAGACAGACCCTGGGAACTTTGCCCATGCAGTCAATCAGTCAGACACCCCAGAGTGCCCAGACCCGAACAGCTTGTTTTTTGTCCACGGATATCAAACAACTTCTCCTCTCCCGTTAGATAACAAAAACATGTAAATAGGAGTGAGTTGTTTCTGTCTTTTTTTAAAGCTGGAGATGGTTGGTGGATCTGTGGTGTCTCTGTGGTCAGGGGCTGGGCAGCCGAGCGGACTTCAAAGGCCAGCAGAGGTCTGTGACGGTGAATGCAGCTGGTGTCTGAGTCTGTGCTGGACAGAGCTACAGGCAGGGCCTCAGCTGCCCCACAATAAAGACACACAGGGGAAAGCAGCGCCTTCAAAGGCTGCACCAATACACACTCACACTAATACACCGACACAGGAACACACGGCAAACAAGCACACCAACGCAAACAATGCCCGCTGAAAAATGATTCTCCCAAAATACAGTTTTTTGTCAAAGAAATCATGAAATCATGCGGCGTCTTTCTTTCTTTCTTTCTTTCTTTCTTTCTTTCTTTCTTTCTTTCTTTCTGCATTACCCTAAATGTGTGCAGAGCCTTTGCTATTTTATGCACAGTAAAGTAATTACAAACATGGACTGGCAATATGGGAGACTGCATGGGGTGCACCACCCAGGCCCCAGGGAAATACAGCTGGATCTCCAACAAAAAAGCATTTAATTGATTTAAAAAATTTAAAAATAAATACAAAAATTAAAAAAAAAAAACAAAGTTTATATTGTTTTTTTTTGTTTTTTTTTAATCGGGCATACAGTACTGTGCAAAAGACTCAGGCAAACATTAGGTTTGTTGGTTTAGTAAAGTTTTAATGAAAACACATTTACATTTCTCATTCTCTGTATTAAAATAAAACCAGATCTATGAGTAGTATGCACAACAGAAAAACAAGTGTTTCAGGGGAAAAACAGCCTCTATAAACCAAAGAGGTAGTTATTATTGTGAGCTCCGTTTGCACTTAACATCTCTTTAACCCTTTTGTTAAGACAAAATTAATTCATTAGAGTATTTATTTATGAATCGTTACTTTCCTGATGTGTTATAGTAGGTTTCATTCCACACATCAGATGTTTCTAACTGTTTGTGCTGCTTCTTGTCACAGGGTCAGAGGTCACCTTTTAGGGATGTGCTAATATATTTCAGAATAGAATATATTTATTGTCATTACACATACTGTATGTACAATGAAACTAACAGTTGCACAGTAGGTGTCTGCTGCCATGCAAGGCGCTGCACAGACCCTACTGGGAGCAACTCAGGGTTCTGGGTCTTGCTCAAGGACACTTCAACACATAGGCAGTCAGAGCCAGGATTTGAACCACGAACCCTTTGGTCATTGGACATCCTGCTCTACCAAATGAACCACAGCCGCCTGACATATCTGAAGGAAAGAGAAGAAGAAATATATATTTATGCTCATTTCAACCCTTTCAACCACAAAAACAGCAGAGACAGTGGTAGCCTAGAACACCTGCACAGAACTGAATCTAATGTGTGGACGACAACATTTAAAACAGCTTTTGCACTTTACTGGACTTTGGACTAATGCTGATTTATCCTTGATAACTTTATTTTCAGGGACTGCTTTTGTGTCTGAAATAGAGAGTACAGTCATGTTGTTTTAAATCCATAGAGTGAAAAGTATCTGAAGGACAAAGAGTGAGATCCTGCTGGTCCTGCTGTGGACAGTATTCCAGCTTCAAGTCTGATATGGTTCTGACTTCACAGTGGGACTCGGTGTCTGTGCTGTTAACAGTTTCCTCCTTGGAACGAATGTCAAAAGTTCTGAGAACGATACAGAAATAACACTAGAACACTTTGATTTCTCCACAATGAATTGCTGTGTTTAACCATGGTGACGGAATCATGGAAAACAAAATGTTATAGTGGGTTTTTTTGTGATTTAACACCGTAAAAATGGCTAAAGTTTGTATTTTCATTAATAAGATACAACATCTCCTATTCATCCACTGACAGTCATGCTGAAGATGATCTCAGAGGACAGTTTTCCACTTGTCTGTGGTGTTTCAGTTCCAGTTTCAGCCTGTAGAGGGCATGCCAAAACAGCAATCTGGTCAAGCTCTGTGGGGCGTCCACAGACATACAATATCCCCACAGAAGAAAAGCACAAGACGACTTTCATCTGTCTCTAAAGGGAGGAAATGGTTTTGTTAGATAGAAGAACACTAATATTCAATGCAGGAAAAATTAAAGTAGAACATGTGCTGATTAACTCGTATTTTACATTATGACATTTTCTGCCCGTGTGTAATTTTTTTTAAACGTTTAATTCAAAGAAATATCCTCACAACTAACTTCACACACTTTACTTGTATAAAAGTGTAATCATAATAACTTTATTAAGCTCTTTACACCTACACCTGACCATTGTTTGCGCAGCTTTATCAAAATACCACCTTTTCACTTTCACACACAGTGAATTAAAACAAACGAATGGTTGAAATAATAGCCTCGTTTCTCTCTAAATGGGTTAGATGTCCTGAATAAAACATGACTTATCTATTGTGATCGCGTTAATCAAGCCATTATTCATTTAACCATTTATTTATTACTCCATTCATCTACATAAATATTTAACTATGTCTTGGCATCTTTATGGACTGCTTGCTCTGCTGCTCAATTACAAGGAGCAGTGTCCTACCATGGCCATATGCCTTCTATCTGGAGACACTATATCTCCACAATTTATGGATGCCAACTCAGAGTAATTTCATTCTGCTGGCTTTTATGTATATCTTTGCAAGTATTAATCTGGGCCTAATGACTGGCAACAATATGTTCCAGCCTGTGTGCCCAATAGGACCACTATTGTATACATATAATATGGCATAAAATAAATTGGATGCCCTTTTTTTTGTTGTTGTATAGATTAAATGGGGGTCCATATGGGGTCCTCACGCAGGGCATAAAGAATATAAGGGACTGACCGGACTGGACTTGAATGGTATGGTTTATTACTCACACACCATATATTCACACCATATATTATAAGCCCTTACAAGTTTTCACTTCCCCGCCTTCAACAAAAGCTCCTGCTCGTTTGGTGAGGGGAGCATGGAAGCATGTAGAACTAGGGGGAAGCGAGGAACCGTAAACACCCACCATGGGTCCTCCTTCAAAGTGATGAACAGCAACAAAAGCAGCACTGGTTGTCTGCTGAGAGACAAAAAGAGCATTTGACCACCTGGGTGTACATCATTTTCTCATGCCGGTTCTCAAGCATGACTATCAGGAGATGTCCCCTTTAACATTATATGTGGCTAACTCAACCCAATCTCCAACTCACACACGCCGTAGCCTCCTGCACTCAGTGTGATGGCGTGGTTTGCCTTGTCATACCTGTTCGTGTAGCCTCGCTGTTGTGTGACCTCAGAGCTCTGTGAGTTTTTCACATGTCACTGTGTCTGCCCGGTCACCACCGACCACAGCTGCAGTTTCATCACTTCAGCCCCTCCCATTATCATACGAGTCCACAGCTAAAGCTAGGGTGGCTTCTTCAGACTGTAACGCTCTTACCCGCTGACACAAGGGTGTAGGTTTGGTTTGGAAAGTGGTGGGGACATAAATTTGCCATATTTTCAGCGGCCTTTTTTTTTTTTTTTTTTATAAGTCACCTTGGCAAACATCCCAAGACTAGATATAGGCGGAGCCAAAGATAGAAAGCACCAATCATCATCAGAATAGCTTTTTTTGAGGGAAATAATACCCTATGGAAAATACTCAAATAAAAAGATCTAGTGCGATTTGTAAAAAAAAAAAAAAAGTGGTGGGGACAATTTAAGGTCATCTCAAAAGTGGTAGGGACATGTCCCTACCG
>JAPSES010000115.1:7351018-7382521 GCA_029822895.1 Maxillicosta whitleyi
TATATATGTCAAAATGAATGTGTTAATCTAGAATAATCATGATTAATCTGTATAATCTGTTAATTGTTAATTAATCTGTTTAACACAATTAACTCAATATGCAACGCAGAATGACTCTGACAACGTATTTTGGGCAGTTTGTGTAAGAAGAGTTACAGTAGATCCAGTACTGACAAGCAGCAGAACCAACAAATAAAGATAGAAGACACTAAACAGCACGTTGGCTCTGAAGCTGGTTTAAGTGGTTTGGTTGAAACTGTTGAAGATGTTTAATAAACATGTTAAGTGTACATATGTGCCCTTCTTTCATGAGTCTGTTTTTTCATCCAAAATGAAACATGAATAATAGATTAAAAATGAATGATACTTAATCATGATGAATTGAAATGAATCCACAGCAACACTGTGATTAATTTGATTTAAAATCTTAAGTGTTAAGGTTAGGGTTAGGATATATATACATATATACATATATATATATATATATATATACATATATATATATACACACACGCACATCGTATTTACATATAAAGTCTTACATGTGCATATTTTCACCAGGTGTTGACACGTCGATAGAATAAATGTCTTGCTGAATTCTGGGTAAAATCCAACAGGAAGTCAACAGTAGATTAGTGTCAGGTTGCTTCGCCCTGCTCAGTTTCTACTACACTTGAGTTTTGCAGTATGCACACTTTTATATTTAGACGTTTCAGAGCCTCACATCACTTTTACCTCTTTGCAAACACAGCCCTTTCCTATGTAGTAAAGTTAGGGACCGGTGGCCTCCTGCTGGCTCGGCTTGGCCTTCCAGGCCTGCTTGGCGCATGGGTGACATGTCTGGCATGCCACTGCTGGCTCTTTTTGATTCCGCAGGGAGTGTGTGACTGGCAGGCCATGTTTCTCGTGTCTCCTGCCCCTGAAACAGCCATCACTCCGAGTGGATGTTTTCAATCCCCCAGCACCGTACCCCTTGCCGCTCAGAGAGAAGGTCAAGTTTAGCCCATCAGTCACTGACCAAAGGGCGGGGCCTACCAGCTGGTGGCCATCAACGGCCGTTAAGACGTTCAGTAGTTGTGATTTTATATCACATGTCTGACTCATTGTTTTGTACTTCAGTTTTATGTGTTATGTGTAAAAGTACTAAAGTGGTGGGCAGAATTACACACGTTTACAAAAAAAATACCTGACAGATCTGAAAATATTGACCTTTTTTGCCTCCAAAGCATGATTTCATTTCTTAATGTTCATTATGATGGCGGCTCTGAACACGACGGATGTCAGATTAAGTGAGTCCTACTGTTTTGATCCATGTTTAACTTTAATATTTACTTAATGAGCAGCATAGGCGTGCACACAGCTTTTGCATCACCAGCGATTTAACCACGATCACATCTGACGTTGATCACACGAGTCATTCAGCTTTTTCTGTGAAGGTCCCTGAAACTTCCATAACCTATTTTTGAAAATAAAAGTGACTTAAATCTAATGATGATGGCTCTGTGATATGGTTTATAAAGTATAATGATGACTTTGTAAATAATGTATTCATTTATCTGTAAAAACAGATGAAATCTCTTAAATGTGCACGTGTTCTAATAATTTGGCCACCACTGTACAGTCAGAATGTAACCAATAACATGTAACACAGATCAAACCCTTACATTCCAATAAAATAAAAGAGACTAATGAGCAATATAAGCTTTTAATAAGTATTTGTGAGTTAAAAGCATCACTTTTTTTTTCATCACATAATACAAAGAAAGTTGAACATCAGTCTTTGATGTAGACCCACACATATCTGACCTCACATGAAGAATGCTTCCAACACACGGGTCATATGTTTGTGCACTGACACATTCAGCTGCACGTCACATGACTTCAAAAGAAAACCCACGAGGCAGTCATTTGTGTGTTTATCCAAGTTTGGGTCAGTGTTTTCAGGTGCATATACACCTTTACATGCCCTTCTTTCACCACTCATAGAAACTCACACACACACCGTTTACAGCCAAACCTTTGCATATATTGACGCACACTTTCCCTGGTGTTGTTTTAGCAGGGGGAGAGCCGCAATGGTCTGGAACAGGCCTGTTTTTTAGTGCAGGTCAAACTTTGGCCAGGCCTAAAGGCAGCAGCCATTCGATCGCTCCCGAGGTGCCTCTGGCCTGGGACCCGTTTGAACCTCCACCTGCTGAGAGAACTTCACTTTAGATACATTGTTCAGGCCTCTCTGAACACTGCGGAGGGGAGGCGGGGCATTATGCTAAAGTCAACACCGCAGGATCAGTCCACTGTTTGTACTAGGCGTTTAGGGTGACCTCTATTCTTGGACCGCACAAAGTACAGATGAAGTTGGATAAGATCTCCCACTCTTGAATAGTATATAAACATGCTATTTATTGTGTTTTATCAGTCAGTAATATAGTATTGGATATAATTTACACACAGGAATGACTGATACCATCACACATATACCATGAGACTAAAGCTGTGCTGAAACTTTATGCTGAACTAGTTGCCCTTTTATTACTTTTATGTGTATATAGACCTTGCAGTTGTAGTGAGTGTATGAAACTAATATGGAATGGTTCAACTTTGGCTAAAAAAATAATGTAACATGATGCTGAACTATCCTGCAGAAATATTTTACATTGATGTTGTTTTATCTCTGCTATGTGTGTGTGTGTGGTTTCTTTTAAAACGTCTTTTTCTACAGATTATAGAATATCCATAACAGCTCTGAGTTGGACATATTTACTCTTACTCAACCTGAGAGTCACTCTGAATGTCTAACACATGCTGGGAGGCCACACTTGAGATTTATGCTATAAGTGCTGCATGTAAACGCAAAAACAGTGTGATGTTTTCCTTGACCTTTAACAGTGGATACACAGTTTTATAACACAACATTTTCAATTAAATTTGTTTCTGATGGCCATTTTGTTGAGGAAAAAAAATAAATAAACAAACTTTGTGAATGCTTTGTATTCACATAGCGTGACATGGGTGAAAAGGACCGAATGTAAACAACAATAATCTAAATTCACTGTTCGATGAAACATGCTGTTTGATTGCCCATTGTAACTGTGACTACACAATGTACATGGTCAAATATGCCTTTGTGTTTTGTTTTCAGTCAAATGTTTATAGGAAATTAGTGATACCTTGTAAATATGAAAGTGATGGCATTAACCAATCAGCTGATTTTCATGAATATAATAAAATCTAATGTGATCTTTTCCCCACCTATTAAAAATATAACAGTATTTGATGTTCTAAATATGTATATAGTCAGTATAGTCTTTTTATTACTGTTTTTATTATCTGTATATTGTTTTATAACCGTTATTACTTTTTATTTTATACTGTTTGCTTCTGCACTATCATGTTTTTTGCACTATACTTATGCATGTACACTTTTTTCTTGCACTTTATTCTGTTGTGTTGAATTTTCCCATTGAAGGATCAATAAAGTCTAATCTAATCTACATCCAGTTAGACACATGCATTCCCCTGTTTACTGTTACTCATATGTCTATTCATAGGTGACCACTGGAATCACATTATCGTGGCCTCAAAATGAAATGTAATAAAATATGCTTCAGTCTCTTTGGAGACGCAGCATCCTTTATCATCCTTCATAAGCGTTTAAAACATGATGCATCCTTAAAACTGACTCATCAATTAAACATTTGCACTCTAGCATTTCTCCCTTCTTGACAAAGTCATACAGCAGACTGCACTGTCTGCTGAATATATGGAAGTCATATCCCAGGCTGCATGTTCAGGTTTTCTGTGTTGTTTTCTGCCTGTGCACTCCTCTTGTCGGAAGAGGCAGGATGAGAAGTCATCCATCTCCAGCTAACAGCCACCAGTCTGGCCCCATGCTGGAGCCCCAGAGAGAGGAAGCGATCGCTCACAGCACAGGAGCACATTCCCACTCAACACAGGGGGGACAAGGCCATTTAACCCATCAAGGCCCGGTCTACTTTTCTTTACTATCATGTGTGGCTGCGTAGATTTGTAATGGTCCATGTTTTTGTCATTGTATGTGCATATGTGTGCCTTTTAATGCATGCGCAGTCATTAGCACCATGTTTCATCCTCTCCTGTTTGTGTTTGTGGGGTCCTCCTACACTGTGCCAAGTACTTAAATAGCAATCCTGGGGTCAGACCACATATACAGTTGCACAGTACATCCTTCACATTCTGCCACCCCAACCCCCTACCCTCTTATCTCTCCTACATCTTCCATATATATATATATATATATACACACCCACAAACCCCCTGTCTCTCGGCCCTACTGGCATGACAGTAGTATCCCTGGACACACAGAGCCTTGCAGTATAACCAGCCTGAGGAATTGACACTTCAAGTGTTACCCCACACTTTTTCTAATGGCATTGTGAGCCCCCTGCCACTGCTGGGATGGAAGGTGTTTAGCACCTCACTGTTTTTACTTTGACAGAGGAGGGACACGAGCACTCCCCTGGCTATATAGGCCTAGACCAGTTCCACTGTTATCATTTCCACTGTGGGCATGCTTCCTCACATTGAATCACAGGTATTTGTGTGGACAGTGTTTTAGCTTGGCTAGTGGCACTGGGCTCTGGCTTGGTTTCAGATTTTCAGACAGACAGAGGAACTCTGGACTGAGCAAGTCTAGGTGACACCAAGGTGAAAAGCTCCATCTGTATATGGGCAAATGCCTCAGACAGACAAATGTGTGATAGGGAGATAATGGGTGACCATGCACCATTACAGAAATAGAAGTGTCCATGAAGAATGAGACGGAAATGAACAGAGCACTGAAAGTATGAGAGGTCTTGCACGGTGAATACATATGTGCCAAAGCCATTGAATGAAAAGGAGACGGGAACTGAACGGGTAGTTAGGTCAAGAAATGAAAGAAAATGGAGTCAATAAATGTTAGGCAGAATGACTTTTAAACAATAAAACTGACGACCCTTGTCTGGAGAGGTAAAGTGTGGACGTTGTGAGCCATGACCGAAAAGCTATTGTTGACTGACGTCAGCCAAGTGCTTTATCTTTGACCCCCGCGGCTGGAAATGGAAAAAGAGAGCGAAAAGAAGCAAATATGAATTACACACAAGCGTGGAGGTATGACAATGGAAGAAAAAGAAATGAGTCTTTACACATTCAGAGACAATTCTCAAAGTGATCGCACAGTAGCAAGTATCCTTAGGTAATGTATTTGTATTCATAAAGAAAGTGCAATAACACTCTTTTTTTCCCCTTTATGAGCAGTGCTCTTCATGACAGAATGGCATTCTGGGAGAAGACAGACTGCAAAGGTCATAATTATTTGCGGTCATGCTGCTCCTCACTTAACAGATGGAGACAACCTGAGTCAACATTTTTCAATTAAAAAAGAGAACACAAACAAACAGGAGGGAAGAGAAAACACACGTACGGACACTCACACGCCAAGACGTACACACAAGCTGGAAAAACGGAAATGACCTTGAGGACCTGATACCTCATTAAAAGTGATGCTCCAAGCCTGCAAACAGGCTAATTAGACAAGTCCTGCTCACACTTAGCAGTACTACACATGGTGGGGGGTGCAAGAGATCTCATCATGTATGTGTGTTGGTTAAACGTTGTAAGAAATCTTGTTTTACTGAGATCGTAGAACAAATATCTGCAGTCAATTAGCTTCACTAAACGGGAGGGCGGAGTGGTACAAATCTGTGACACACACGGACAGATGAAGATCTGTGACCCAGCGATTACATCTGCTATAACAACAGCATTTTCAACTCCTGTTATGGATATAAGGATTCATATATAAATAAATTTGTATGTGGGTCATTTCACTGATGAAATGTGTCTGATTTTTAGATTTAGGGTAAACACTGCTCACTTTATTCATATCATATTATTCACATCTTGTCCTGCAGTTGCTCAGTTGCTGCAAAAGCATAGTTATTTTCAGTAATCTCAGTGATATTCTTCTACCGCAGACTTATTTCTCCCTTTCTTGGAACAAATTTTGTGTAATTAGACCGACAGCAGGACTGTGTATTGTCACCCACATGTGGATTCTCTCATAGTGACACCTACTAGTGGACAAAACCTCCCACAGGTGTAAGAAGTGAAACATACGCTGACTACTGTTAAGATTCAAAGTTTGTGAGTTTCATTAATTATTCATGATGATGATCATTTTAACTGATTTCTAATATTACACTTGAAGAATCTGCTGTTCTGCTTTGGAGGCAAATTGAGATCATGCCAGCGAATTCCAAAAAAAATTATGGCATAAATAGTGTTAATGTCAGACATGCAAATATAAAGACTTCTTATTTCTGTTGAATATTAATAATGTCACTAGTCAATAATGCCTACAGTGCATGCAGAGACTGTTTTGACAGACAGAGCAGTGGGGTATTTGCTAAATATTTCATAATTTACAGGACTTAAAGTCATGATATCAGCTTCTAAAATGTAGATAATAATAGGTGACTTCATTTACACTTGGGATGTTGAAGTCTAGTTAAACCTAATCCTGTTGGCTTGGTTTTAAATGCTCAGGTTTATTTGGTTGAACCATCGCTTTTCCGACAAAGAAACATCGCAACGCAATATTTATAATAGTAACTTTTCTGACTGACAGCAGCATCCTGGCAAACATCATCTCAAGCTGACAGCCCCGGAGAACTTAGCCAGAATGTGACAGCCATCACAGACCCACATCCACACATGAAAAGGCTTTGTGTTGTGAAGCCCCTCTACTGAGACAGAAGAGGACATGTTGTTCTCAGTTAGAAACAGACATTGGGAGAGACTGGAAGAGAGGGAGAGAGAGCGTGCATGTGTGTGTGTCCTCAGTGAGATAGGACAAGGAGTGCTGATTTAGACATAGCCAACCCAAACACAGATGCCCCAGTCCTTCCTTCCTGTGGGTAACAGAAGGAGACACAATGTGTTCAAGAGGCCGGAGCTGACAAAGGGATTAATCCGATGACAACAAATGCTGCAATCTCTGGCATAAGTCGCAGCAGAAAAATACATATCATATGGTCACATCGCAACGGCACTGACACAGACAAACATGCGTAGAAAGCCAAAATGTTGAAGGAAAAAAATGCAATTTAAGACGCGAGTAACTCCAATAGTTTTGTGTCCTATACGTGTTGTATATTTTAGCACCAATGTTAGGTTTGAAGTCTGACTGGGAGTGTATCGGTGGCAGTCATTCCTTTTTTTTTTTTTTTTTTTTTTTTTTTTTATTGACATCCAGTCTCTCCCACTGATAATCTGTCAATCTCACTATTATCTCTTACATTCCCTCCATTGTTGATTCTCTCAGGTCTCATCTTCCTCTCATCTCTTCCTGTGTCTGTCTTTTTCCTCTCGCGCCCCGTCTGAATGCTGTTACGGCAGCTGATATGAACCTGTGAACATCTGCCTGCGATACAGTAGGAGGAACAGACGAGAGAGACTTCGATGAGGTTGAGTTCATGTGAACCCCCCGCGGCGCTGGACTGTTACGGCCATCAGTAAATCTCCCATCTCGCCGCTATCAAAGGTTCACTCTCTGCTTCTGTGTCCGTTCATGTGTGTGGTGTGTCTGTGTCACCGTTTTTCTGTGCATGTCGTCGTCTATCTGGGTGTGTGTGTGTGTGTGTGTGTGTGTGCACGTGTGTACATGTGTGTGTGTTTCCTTCACAAATAACATAATCCCATAAAAGGGTGCCAGAGACATTTTTTGAGGATAAGGGGAGAAAAGAGGAAAAAATGATGGCAGTGAAGAGAGAAAAAGGCAATGAAGAGGGGGGGCAGAATAGAGCAGGAGAAAAGCATTAGTAGTTCCAGCCAGCTGCCAAATGATGCCCTTGATTGCCTCTCTTCTTGTGCAGAAACAGAAGGTGTGAGGGGTGATTAGGCCTGGGCCCGATCCCTGATGAACAGATGTTAATAACAAAGCCCATGTTCATTGTGGTTAATAGCCAAGCGCGCCAGGGCTGGCTGCTGAGGCTAGGGGAAAATCTGCCTCCATAGCTCTTCTCCTCTCCTCTCCCTTCATGGGAGAGAGATAGGCTCCCTCTACTAATGTTTTGGCTGTACACTAACGTAATGAGCATGGTATTTGCAAGAAAAGGTAATGATAATCAGTCACGGGGGCAGAAAAAACACAGCAAATGATGGTGCGTCGCATTCAGGAGATAGAAGAGCTCAGGGTTTGTGTTGTTAACTTTTAGTTGATGATAGCCTTTTGATGATATCAGAGATAAAGGGATGTTAATAAAGCAGGAGCGGCGTGGCTGAAATCACTGTTGCCTCATTTTTGATCCTATTAGGGTATTGTCTTCAGGCTGTGATGACAACCACTATAATGTGCGGAAGAATCGTCATAATTCAGTTTCGTCGACGCTTCATTTCAGTTAAAGCCATGTGCTAACAAGTGATAAAGGACATTTCAAATATATAGAATCGGAGAAAATGTCACCCGTGTAAGTTGGGTCTGGAAAGGGTTAACAGTGAAGACAAATCCATCATCATTTGATGCTTTGTTATAAAAGATAAAGCAACAACTACGCCACTTCCACCCTTCTAAAGATAACACAGTTTACTTATAAAACATTCAGATGGGATGAATTATTGAAGTGAAGCAGATGTTGTAAATTGAATACGGTTACCTCGTTTCTGTTGGTGAGGAACAACTTGCTTTGCTTCATAAGTATGTATGCACCGCTACCAATTCTCTTTTCTTTCGGTGTACACAGCATGCAGGGAGAGTCATCTCGCACTCAAATGTCTCTGTGGGGAATGGAAAGATGGCAGAGATGCATACCGAGGCCACTCCTTTTATCCAGGCCACAGAAAGAAACACTGGCACCGTGGACAGGGAAAATGTGACATTTTCTGCACTGTGATACCTCACATCTACAAATTGATGCCTTCTCTGAAATAGACAGAAGGAGGTGTAATGAATGTGCTTCTGTCACACATAGACATGCCACCGGGACATTGTCGGATTTCAGATATGAAGCGCTCTGACTGGTTTGCTTTTTAAAACGCTGAGGGCCAGGTTTGTGGTATTCATATTCAGAGAGGAAATGTGGGTCCATCTACTGTAGCAGGGGATAATAGTTTGGACGGCAGCCTTCATTTCTAAGACCACTCTTTACACTATTTTAGTCAATCAAACCATACACAAAGTATTTTCCATGACACTGCTTCTTCTTCTCTTCATATGCAGCTGAAATTTGGACAAAAGCTTAAAATGATTGTCATTTCTTCACTATTCACACTGTCATCCCTGCATATCAACTGAATAATTTGTCCTTTATGTGAGATCTTTCACGGGTAGAAAACCATGTTACTGTACGCCTGCCGTACAAACACACTCATGGGAGGTCATGGGAGTGCTGCGCTGACAATCAAGGGACCAGCTGTCATTCATAGCCCATCACCAGCAGAGCGCCGTCGAATCTGGTGACGACCACATGACTACAATGGCACATTTCTGTTCTTTTTTTTTTTTTTTCCTGACAGGCATGTATCAGCGTGATGGGTTGGTGTCAGAGAGAATCTTTCATCAAGACCCAAATATCCTCTGTAATCATCTTCATTGTGTGAGACGAAGGCGCACGTAATTTTTTCAGTTCAAGTGGTCCCGCACATACGCCATAAATCTGTGTATATATTAATCCTGTATATTATCCATGCTGATCGGTGTTTGTAAATATTTTTGTCCTTGCAGATACTGACATTTTCTATTTTCGCGGTTATCAAAAGCTCTCTATGGGTCTGAGCGGACGCTAACGTTCAGCCAAATCCCGCCGTGGCACAAAAAGTACATTTGAACGCTGAAATTTTGTGACATTTCCCTTTAAAGAAAAGAATTATATAGATGACAGCCCAGGTTCCTCCTTTAAATTGAAAGGAGACAATACTAGTTAAGAGTTATATTCCCAGCGGTACGCTTCCTCTCACAGGCGTCAAGCACCGCTGTTTAATGTACACTCATGCCCCATCTACCTTCTCTTCCATTATTCCACTCTCCAAACCTCCGTCTCATGCACACTTTCCCCAGGCCCCATGCTGTCCCCTTCTATTTATTGAATACATCTTTTACTCTGCAACATTTTTCCACCTGAGCTGGCAGTTGCAACTTTTATGGGGGTGGTGCACACGAGGGCTGAGGATAGAAGAGGACCCTCGTATTTTCATTGTACGCATCATGCTCCAGCGAACGAGGGCCATCTAGGCTGAAATGAACTAACAGGGAAGATGACTTAGACTTTACCTTTTCTTGTTGTTCTCTTGTTTATATTATTTAAGAAGGAGTGATAGCAGCATTTGGTGTTGCCCCCACTTCACTTCATGAAAAAATAACAACAAGTCAATAGAAGGCCACCAGCTGAGTGGAGACAGAGTAGGGATTTAAAAGGGTAAGTAAACAGGAACCTGATCAACAAAACAATCTATTATTCAATGCCATTTTTGGCAAGATCAGTTTTTACACGACCCCAATTTATCAGACAAGCCAAGCAGACTAAACACATAAACAGGCTTTCAAAGTGGCTCGGATAAAAATAATTTGACACCGTGCTTGTAGACAAACCTCAAAAGCAGACAAGATAATTAAGAAATGATAATAAAATAACCTTTCTTGCTTGTTACAAACATTTGGAATTGTTTTCAGGATGACTACAGGATAATAGATTCCATGTTTTCCTGCGTGCGTGACTTAAAACGTGACGATGTGAGCGTGTTTTTCACCCTGTGACACATTGTGCATCTGTACAAGATGTGAGTACACTTTCCATGTGTCAAGTGCAACTTTCCAAACATTATGTAACCCTATCAGATGCAGGTCAAAGCGGGACGAGTGTTAGTGTGAAATTCACTCCATTTGAGTGAAGCCTGGCTTTGTATTCATTGCAAAGGCGATGCTTTCCAGCAGAATTACACCAGCTTTGTGTAAATAATCAAGGGCTGACCTGTGGGGTTAAACCCCGTAATTGAAGTGATACTTCAAAGAGACGACTACCACCTTCTCTAGGCGGCAAAACGCTGCATGGAGCATGCAAGACAGACGGGGGGGTGGGGGGGGGAGTTCACACAAACACACAGACAGACACACACACCCATACACACACACACACACACACACACACAGGGCCGAAGAGGGAGGTAATGGGGTGCCCAGATTGGATGACACTGTGGGAGTGCCTATTCTGATACACAAGTGCTTTCCCTGTCTCTCTTTCTCTCCCCTCTCTGGTAAATGGATGACTAAAATGCCAAGTTGCACCCAAGCCACAAATGAACAAATGAAATGAATGTGCGACACCTTCACTATTTCTTGGCACACACGTCCAATGTTATATGCGTGCAGCCAGAGCATGCATTGAAGTGGAAGTGCACATGTGGAAAAAGGGAAAAGTTTTGAAGTTGGACGGAGGGAAAACTTATAGTATCAGGAACTTTAGGAAAGATGGTATATCCATTTATGTACATGAAAAAATTAACAACTTAATATGTGTATATTTTCTATATACAGAAATAGACTAGATATGATAAATGACATGTATTCACACTTCCTCTATGACAACTATTTATCAATATCCATGACATTTAATTCACAGACAAATGGGGTCACTTAGGTCATATACTCATCATTTATGATACTAATATCATTTTACATGGTCATGCTCTGGAACAGACCCCCCAATGCAGATCAAAATTAAAAAAAAACAAAAAAAAAAAAACAGATTTGCACTGACAGTAATACAAAGTAAACCCCACTTTAGACAAATTTAGAGGTGTGGTAAGATGCACTGAAACGCAGAAAAAGCATATCAGACCATGGCTTGTAATACACTACATATGGATTTGTGGTTCGTTTTTTTCTTTTTTTACATAAGGTCAGTAACAAAGATACTGTATCGAAAACACGCAGCTGCATAAAACAGACCATTATAATTGATTTTTGGAAACATTTCTAAACAACAGGAAGGTCAGACTTGCTTCACTGCTTGTATTAATTGTTTTTGGGCTTAAAACGTAGAAAATGAATGTTATATATTGAGGTGTGTTAAGGATAGTTGTATTTTGGAATTGTTGGGATGTGAATCTTAATAGAATTGAATGATATTATTATTCTCTGAACAATTAATATTCTGATAAATGTCTCATTTTTGAGTCAGAAAAAAATATATAAAGTAATTAAAAAGGGTGAATATGTCAATGAAAAATAAGCAGTGAAGTGAAACAAAAGAAATTATATTCAAAGTGACTTAGAGATATCTCCAATATTCTGTTTTACACTTGACAATGAGGGAGTTTGCAAATTCCCCTCTTCCTGTTTTGACAGCATCAGAAACCCCTTTGACCCCGACCCATCCCCATGGCGACAGGAACCACATGCAGCCCCGAAGCTGAGCTGTTTGCACTAAACTAGCCTCAGTCTACCACGGCACATCGTCACTGCACTGGCAGCGAGCTTGAAGACATTTGCCCCGCTGCAATTCAATTAGACGCTGTAAACAAGTGACAAAGGCGAAGACAGACAGACGGGTAGCCACGACTGAAAATTAATCAGTAGGGAGGGAGGTGGGGAAGGAACTGTGCTGTCTGTCATGGCTGCAAGGAGTGACTGGCACTGCTGTAATCACTCATTTACAGTAGTGATCACCATAGTGCATTGTGGGTGACGAATGCCCACGCTGTAGAGGAGTGCAACCCACTATCTTCCCCCACCCCTGTCTCACCCGGCTCACATGCCTCCCCACCCTCCTACTTCACGCACACCTCCAGCAAAGAGTAGCAACCAGCGGAGAGAGGCAGATTGATCCCTGGATTCTACGTTGCTACAGGCCTCCTTCCCTCATTAATTCTGCTGATTCCACCAGATGGGAAACAAAATATTAATTTTATTCAGCCCTAGGCATAAACTCTCTGTTAAGGTGTTCACTAAATCACCAGGGTTTCATCAGGATGCTCTGATATTGGAGCCCGGCTGTAAAATTGCCGGGCGGGTGGGCGGGACAAAGGTTCAAATTGTCATAAATGTAATTAATTGTATGGCAAGAATGATTAATTTATCAGAAATGGAGGAGCTGACATGACTAGCCAAGATGCCTGCCCATGCCTTCAAAGTAGCAGTACATGCTCGTTTGAATTATGCAAATTAATTGACTCTTTCAATGTGGCATAAAATGCTAGTGCAACTACATTGCATGGTACATTAGTCTGTTCATCCAATAAAACTGCATTCTTTACAAGTGAATCCTTGACTCAGAGGGCTCTGGGATACAATTCATTTTCGGCACAGATGTGAGAGTCTGGCAGCATTTGGCAGAAGGTTTCAGGCGGAAAGTGTAAGGGGAGGATGTGGGTGGAGGGCTGGAGGAAGGGGGTGGATGAGAGAGATGTACAGTGTATATGTATATGTGCTAATACTGGTGTTTGTCTGCTGACCCCACGGAGAGCTGCACTGGCATGAAAACCACTGCACATTTGCAATGTAATCTTAGTAGCTTCAATACACTTTTTTTTCCCTCCTCTCTTTCCCCGCCGTCACCTCTTTTGTCTCAGATTGAGATGACAACTTAGTTTGTTGGTCACATCTAAAGAACCATGGATCATTGATTTCATTGCAGTGTTGCAGCGTTGCCCTCCCACCCGCTGAGCCATAGTGGAAACTGGCAATGACAAGGCATGTGCGCAAATGCATATACACATGCATGCACACACACAAACAAACACATGCCTAATTATAAGCACCACTTTTCCACAGTCAAACTCCAGTGAAGGATGATGATTTCCTAAAAAGGCACAGAATTATGGACAAATACACAATATGAGGAAATTAAGCACAATTAAATGCAAACTATACACTGAGCGTCTCTCACATTCAGTGCGTTGTATAGATTTTATTTCTGTTATTTCGCCCTCTACATGGGGCCCAATACGTACCTGAACCTGCTCAGAATTTGGGGCGCATGTTTGACATTCGCTTCAGCATCTACATCAATACAATCCCAGCCTTTGACTCTGACTGGGGTATTATATCGTACCTCATATATACTATAGTCCCCGCTGAAATCAAACTACACTACACCTGCCATTCTTTAAGCGGCATGGAAATGGAGAGAGGCAGAGTGGTTCTTTGCCACCTAATGAAAGCCCATACTACTCTTCCACCACTGCCCTCCACCTCCCACCACCACCACCCCTCTTCCCCTCCAAAGCCACCTCCTCACCCCTCCAGCCGCTCTACCCACCCCCACTTTGATATACATGTGTCAAGGCAAAGTGACAAATAGCACATATTAATTAGGCACTAGGCCGGGCGAGATTGCTGTTATTAACGGTGGAAAAGGGTAAGGTTGGATTTAATTGCCTGTGACATCAAAGTCAAGTGACTGGTATTTCAAGCATCATTTAAAATGTTTGATATTGAGGCCATTGTACTCACATAAAGAACATCTAAAAATATAAAGGAGACTGATGGGGAGGAAAATACCTACATGCTTTTTCTGCAGCTATCTGGAAGCTAATAACATTTCTCTGCTGATAAATTGACTAGATCCTGATGGAAAGTATATTGTGGTCGCCCCTGACTGACTATCACTCCCTCTCTCCGATTTGCCATCTACTCTCACGTTCTTCATTCGCTTTTTATATCGCTTGTACTTTAGGGAGAAAAAAAAATCATTTCAACATCAAGTACAGACGTGGAGAGAGTAAATTTGCTTGGTTGGTGTAATGGTGTTTTTATTACGGAGTGCATCTGCTAAAAAATAAATGAGAAAAGACAAATGGATAAAGCTATCATCCTTGTGTTATTACTTTGAGATAGCGAGTGAATGCTAAATAATAGGACTTTTTGTATACGATCTGAAAATGGAAATAAAACTAAGCTTAACCAGAATGAGGCTGAGAGTGTCTTAAAGGCATTACAGATGAAATAGATGTTTTTAGATGTGTTTAGTGTTATATAAGCAAGATGACGTGCACCGGGTCAAAAAAAAAAAAAAAAAAAAAACATGACTAGATTTAACTGTTACCTAAATTTTGCTCCTGCTATAATCAGCTGTGTGTTGTGGTGACTGATTATCTGGGACCCCTATCAGATAGTAGACAGTGCCTTTAGCTGTTAACTGTTGCCATGGCGATGCTGTTCTCCTGTTGGGCATTCTGCTAACCCTGAAATTAGTGCCGAGGTGTGGCGCCACCCCAAACTGTGCTCTACTCCTTTCCTGAGCCTGCCCTGATTTTCAGTCCACAGAAAGTCTAAAACCTGTTGAAAAGATAAGCCTCCGACGCCCCCCTGGAAACAGTCGCTGGCTAGACTCCCCAGCACTTCCAGCAAAGCAGGTGAAAGTGATAAACCGCAGATATACTCCAATAGTCAAAACCATAACTGTCACCCATTGTAGCCCTTTTAAAGGGTTTAGAGGTTTGCTTGGATATCGGTCAGTTCTCGATGCTTCTAACATCTGCATGTTGCAGTCGTTTCACTTTTACCATCAGCCATGGGCCGTCTGAAACAAGCCCCAATGGGGTCTCTACAGCAGTCCATTCAGACCACTACTGTCACGCTCCTGTCTACATTAATCTGAGGCCCTGCTCAGTGGAGGGCTTATAAAAGCTCAACGCTGGTCATTACAGGACATGGTGGCCATGTTGAAAGCTCCACTTCCTCTTTTATCTCATCACGCTCTGGTCTCTCATTTAGCAAGGCGCAGCAACTTTTTGTCCCGATGACTTCATCCTTCTTTATTTTAATGGCCCGTTAATGCTAACATCGTCAGTACCTTCGCTCTGCATGGAAATAACCAAACCCAGTAGATAAAGTGCCATTTCTCGGCACTTGTGCACGCAATAAGACACACCAGGTGCGCTCGGTCTCAAATTAGCCGATCAACAGGGAAGCAAAACTGGCATCCTGATGATCCCAGGCACCAGCATGGCACATCATTTAGAAAATGGCCTATTATTTTTGTGCAAGCATTAAAAATAATTTACTATCCTTAAAGTCTTTGATTTCCCCAAAGACATGACAAAATATACAACAACTTGACATAGGCTTTAAGGCACTAGAAAAAACAAACTAAAGCAAACACTGAAGAAGAATCTTAACACATACTAGATATGAGTGAAGGCTAGATTTTAGTCAAATTTAATGATACGGAATCACATATTTTGCCACTTTCCGACCATTTGTATACACGATTCACTTACATTGCATAAATAAATAAATCCATATTAAGTCAAATACACCTAAGGTAAATTATCCAAACCTGCATGTGTTTTTTTGTTTCATAAACCAACATGTACATGTACAACAAATACTAAGCATTAGTGTAAGATTAACTAATTAGTCATGTATTTGTATCCTCCACCTGTTGTTAGCTATGCCATTCATTTAGAGAAAATGTGTAGATTTTTTAAAGATCACATGCTTTGTCCTATAGTTCATGAATTAAATATTTTACAGTTCACTATATTTCAGTGAATTAACAGTAATATGAGCATTTGTCAATGACGATTATTGATTAAATGTCACAAATTCTATATTTTATGTGATAAAATGGTTGATCTTTTTAGTGCCTTTTTAAAACTATTCAATAAAGTCACCCTGTCTGTGCCATCTTTTACCAGTGTCTCTTGGGGTGACGTGTTGGATCATATAAAGAGAAGCCAGACCGTGAGAGTGACTAGTTAGTGGTCGTGCAGTCAGGGGCCACTTGGAGAGGTGAAAAAGGGGAAATACATATTGATAAGATGTGGTGGTAGGCCCCTGTAGTCCCTTTCCCAAGACAGGCCACAGACTGGAATTATAATGAGCGGGATTAACACCCCCTACCACGGCTGTTTCTAACCCCTCATCCCCCCCCACCCCACCCCTCATCACACACACACATACATATACGCAGACACACACATGCATTTGTTCCCCACAAGCACTTCTACTCCAGAATCTGCCCTGCACGAAGGACAGGAAGCCAAGTGCCAGCGAGGAACATACTGACGTTAATTAACAACATCTGACACAGATGCCACGCTTGTACTCGCACGAGAGGTGGTCCAGCACATTATTTCATTTTGGTTATTTCCTTTCATTTTTTTTCCTCCCCTTATTCTCTCCTTACTTGATTCACTTCTTAATCTCCTTGACATGCTGTCCTCTCTTTGCGTTAGGGATGTGAGTTTGGAACTGGCTTTGAATGCAATTAACTTTCCACTTGTCAGGCACTTTTGTTTAATTTTGAATAACCCTTCGCTCATAATAAGCAACCTATAAAATCTCATAGCAGAGATACACACAGTGATATTCAGTGACATTCGCACCTTGCTTTGCTCTAATCTATTTGCTCTCTCTGGTACCCCAAATATTGTGACACCAGACACAACACTGAGGCCCCCGTACTGCAGCCCGTTGCTGTGTGCACCACCCAGAAGCACATTCACAAAGAAGAGCCATTTCACAGCACATCTCAGGAGGCAGAAGTCAAGCTTTCAATCAAAGGTAGTGAAAGAAAGGCCGTCAGACATTTGGTAATTAGCCTGATATTCCACTGTGCTGGAGTTGCACCATGCCAACACGAAGAGTGCAAGTGACACATATGCTCAATCCAGTATCTGCACCACTAATCAACCGACCTCAAACTAAAATAGATGTGTGACTTGCCAACTTGTCTGCAGACGTGTTGATAAGTGGCACATATGTCAAACCATTATTTGTGATGCAACACAGAAAAGAAAGAGCATGCCAAGTGCTGCAGCTATATACTGTACAAGAACAAAGACCAGAGGTGAGGATGGGTAATAATCCCTTGCTGTCTTGAGGGACCACTCACCCATCAGGGGCCCTGCATGCATTCCTGGAGAAGATAGAGCAGAGATAGAGCATTTTCTAAACTGGCCAGACACATCCTGCCTCCTCTACTGTTTCTCTTTGGTGGCGGGAGTGACCCGGACTCCCTCCTGACCTGCCTCTCGTAATGACCGTCGTACATCATGTCTTAAGTGCTGCAGCCCTAGTCGGCTGATGTCGCTGGCCTGTCCGGCACTCATTTCCATCTGACCCACAGAGTCCTGGACCGGGGCCACGACAGGGAAATTAAAAATGCATCATGTGATTCATCTTCTGGATGACTCGCACCACATAAGGGACCCGACCACTGGGGAAAAGTCATCACAAAGGACCTTGATGACCGTCGTGTCTGTCCAGTCATTCACAGACTTTATGATTCGTGGTAAGCAGGGAGGCAAAAAAAAAAAAAAAGTATCGCCACACTTCACAGAGGTCTTTGTAATTCAGATATAATCACATCTGACCAGAGACAGTGTAGTTGTAATAATCAGCATAAACGTTCTACATAATGTGCAAGAACAGCTTTGAATTTCACTCATCGGTGATCAATAATATCATATTTGCTGACATGTTGACAGTTTTAATTTCTCTTGAGCTGGAGGATAAAACACCTGTCAATATTACCAGAAAGTCCACAACCCAGAAGCTGAAGGGGTGGGGCTCCTCAAACGTTATGCTGCCGCCACCTGCTGGTAAGCAGCTTTTGAAGTCGTCTCCCCCTCCCCTTTTCTGCCATTCAAACTCACCCACCCCCCAAAGTAACCAACAGTAAAATCTCTCCTGCCTTAGCTTCACTCCACAGCCTTTTTACAAATCCCAAAGCTGGAGAAGTGTTTATTTTTTAGCCTGTAAAAAATATTTCCTTTCACCTTTTAAAAACTTGTCTGCTCTGTCCACGGCATTTGAGTAAAAATATGGGCCTGTGTAATTCTATCACATGCAAGGATGGGTGGGTGGCTGCAGAAAATGAAGGTCAGGAAACTGACAAATGACCGGTGATGGTGCAGGATATCCGCTCCCAGCTAACACCACCTTGATTATTTCAGAAAAAAAAAAAAAAAAAACACTGAGGGGGCACCTGATGAGGAGGCCATTGTGGCTGCACAAAGGCCACGTGTTTTCCTTAAATCTCATGCACCTCTTGAATCAGTGCGTATCTGCAGCAGGCCCGAGTCCAGGAGCAGACAAAGACACTTCTCAACCATTTATCTTAAAGCTGGCATAAGGTGCCTGCGCCACATTACTCTAAACACTGTCTTTTCAATCGAATAAAATAAATTCTAGTGCTCTCGCTAATGGTCACATCGAACATTGACCACAGGAGGTAAATCTAACAAAATTAGTATGCAAAAGACCTGCCCTCGCGAGGCCTATAATTTCCTTGCAAATGATTTCCGTATTTGAAGATGAAACGAAAAAAAAAAGAAAAAAAGAAAAAAGACAATGGCATTGTGAGCGTGCATGCGTGTGCAGCATCCCAAAAGAAGCGCATTTAAATAACTTAACCCCGCGACAGCAGGTGGGAACGGATGAAATAAGGTAAAAATGCAGAGTGGAAAGATCCGACACTCTGCATCTTTGATATTTAGTTGATAGGCTTTGGCATGACGCCCCGACGGTGTGAGCTGAGGACAAAAACAAGTGCCTCAGAGACCAGAGCCAGGACTAAGAAAGCCTGCGTTTGCTCTTTAGCCTACATTATGTGCAGCGGGCAGACCGGGTGCGGCATGCTGTGACATCTTTTTCATGAGTTAACTTAATTAAACGTATATCCGCCTTACATTGTTTTGCACAGACAGACTTTTAACTTGGAAATAAAAAGTCTGTTAATGCAAGCGGCTGCCTTTAAAAACAATAAGGGAAAAAAGTTCTATATTGTTATTTTGCACGGGGACATCTGCAGTAATAATAATAATAATAATAATAATAATAATAATAATAATAATAATAATAATAATAATAATAATAACAATGTTTTAATCTAACTTGCTTAAATGCTTCAGTTGCTGAGCTGCACAGGCCTTTAGGCGTCACGCAAGGCAGCGTTTATCCAGACCACGAGTCTACGAATGTTAATTGCACCGTTTCCGAATCATAAATACTAACATAAATCACTCGGACTATACAATATTATGCTCTACTTTTTATGTCCCCTACGTGGTCTGCAGGAGTACATCCCCATCACTATAAATCACATCCCTGCAGCTTGCAGGACTGTTGCGGGGACTGAACACTTTCCACAGCTTAAGAGACCATTTCATGGTATTAATTTTAATGTACATAAAAGATGGGGCTGTGGCCTCGTTCCCATGTTCGGTGTCCGTCTAGTGATCCATCATAATTCATAATGGACGTGGCATTGTATTAAAATTCGACCTGGGTAATTAAACTGTCCGTGATAAGTTACTGAAATGAACGGTGCAATTTCCGTTAGACCTTAATAATAATAATAATAATAATAATAATAATAATAATAATAATAATAATAGAAATTTAATGCATTCTCCATTTTTAATAATCATTTTAGGATTCATTTGCAGAACTGCAGCTTCATTTATTTAACTTTATTTAATATGCAAGGATTTGACAAGCAGTCAAAATATTTTTTAAAGTGTTAAAGTGTCTTTAAAAGTGCTAAAAACGTGAACACACTGACTGCAATGGAAAAACCTTCAGTGGGGAATCTCAACTCTCTGCTTTCCAGTTTCTGAAGTCTTTCACATCTAGAAAATTAAAGAGAAATTAGCTTAATTCTAAATGCATGTGATGGCAATGAAAGAACCTCTCCCTCAGTTTTTATATTTTTTTAATTTGAATGATGTGCATTAATGGCTTTTTTCACAACTAGATTTTCTTTTCAGATTAATTTTAGAGTCATCTTTTATTAATTCTTTATGAAACCATGCTGGTTCTCATATGTGAAAATAGAGAAGCTGACAAATTTCAGCCACTTTTTTTTTTAATAACATTGTCTCACTTTTTTTTTTGTTCATTCTCATCCATTCAAGAAAATACCCTTTTTATTTATTTATTTTTTTCAAAATAGTAAAAAAAAAAAAAAAAAAGTATAATACTAGCATATGCAATTTTTTTTTTTGCATTTTTTTTTTTTAATTTAACATAAAATAAAGATTTTAAATTGTATTCATGGCAATACTGACCCTTAAATGTCCCTAACACTTGATGTAAGGGTGATCTTTTGTTCATCCAAACTAAACAGAAGGTTTGGGTGTGTTTTTTTTAGTCCTCCTTCATACACCAGCAGTGAAGTGCAGCAGACTGGGCGCCTCAGCCCTCCAGTGTAAATGTCTCTCTATGTGTCTGTGTCATAACCTCCATCAGGGTTTCATATTTCCCTCTTCTCTCATCTGTCCCAGCATGGTAGCCTTAATATGCATGTCTCCGTACAGACACGCTCTGACTAAATGGCCACATTTGCACATCTTTTTTGCAGCCTATGTCCAATCCCCTCGCTCCGTTAATGCCAGCTAATTTCTTCCCCAAAATAATACTTTAGCAAATCATTCTCACAAAGTGCTACATCATTTATTGTGAAAGACTTCGGTGAACTTCTTTGAAAAATTAATGCCTTTAATTTTGGTTGATGGCAACATCAGTGCAGCTCTGTAAATTGCACTTTAATGAGATTTTGCTACAGGGGATAATCTGCAACTGACAGAAAAAACATCTTGAAAACATCTGTAGACCTATGATTTCACTCTGACGATTCGACCCCCCGTAAATCTCTGAGCTGAGGGATGAGCAGAAAAATGGTCACTTGATGTTGAAGTACAACTTTAAGACCCAAAACACTCAAAGTTGAACTATAGGAAGCAAACAAAACAAAAAAACAAAAAAATAGGAGCATTTGTCAGTCTGAATTTAGGACATGTTACAGCAAAAGGAAGGAGGTGCTTCTTTAATAAGATGATAACTACAACAGGCTTAGTGGCACAGGAGGAAAGTAACAATTAGATTCATTATCAACGTGTATCTACTATAACATGCTCCAAGTATAAAAATATCAAACACAGCAAGCACTGTGCAAACCAAAGAAAAAAGAAAAAAGAAAGACGACATCATAAAACGAACAGAAATTTACAGATATGTCAAGATCAAAAGATTGTCCAAGCAGATCAAGACAGGGAACAGCGGGCCAACTTTTCTGACTGATGAAAAAGAAAAACAAGACAAATTCCATGCAGATATTTAACATTTGATCATAAAAAAAAAATAAAAAAAATCACTGTGCTTTCACCCTTGCAACCAATCCAAATTGAACCCATCTGAAGCACCGTGGTGTAGATTGCCTTCCTTGGGGTGTCTGGACAAAGTCCCGTGGCCCTGTAAGTCTTCCAAGGAGACAGATTTGGACGCTTTCCAACAGAAGTATAGGCCAGATCATCTGCAGCCCAAGCTAAGCCAAAGTCCCCCAAATTAAAGCTGACACATTCAATCTCGTCAGTGTGGTATGTTTAACGCCTCACACCCTCACCTGATCTCTTTACAGCAACATGATGTTAATCTCATCTGTTTTAAAGCTTGTTTCTTTTCCGTCTGTCTCTTTCTGCTTCAACCCCACTGCTCTGCTTTTACCAGAGAGAGGAGTGGCACTGAGAATCTACAAGGTGAACTGTGAATCTTTCATTATTGTTGTACAGATGTGTCCAAAAATTTCCACCTGGTCTGTATTTTCCTTATTCTCTCTTTATTTCCTTGTCTATGTTTTGTCTGCTTCGTTCCCGCTCTTGCTGTCATGGAAACAATGGCTTGCCTGGGCTAATTACAGAGCAGACAGCAAACTGCAAGGTGGGATGTGGTGAGGAAAGCTTGTTCTCATAATGAATGTAGCAACGAATTGGAGGCGAGTGATGAAGTCCCACCCTGTCTGATTTAGTCCTGCTTTTTTTTTTTTTTTTTTTTTTTTGGTGTAGATTCTTGACATTTATTGGTCCATCCTTATTTAATCTGTAAAGAGCTTAATGTTTACCATGTGCAACTTCACAACCCTGCAGCGGATAAAGACATGTTTCCAAATGTTTCATGTTGAGAGTTTGTCTCCTATGAAAGTCATTTCTTTGTGCAGGTTCCGTGCCTCCTTCTTGTAACAAATAGCACAGCGCTCATTGCTCTACAGAACTTAACCACTGACACTGTGGGACTAAAATGAGGCTGAAGACATGCAGGTATATGTGCAACAACTGCAGGTAGAAGCAAAAAGCATTTGAGTTGTTTTTTTGTTTTGTTTTTTAGAGTACTCTTTCAACCACTTCTGTTTTCTCCAACTTTTTTTTCCCCCAAGAGTGACACAATTAAATCAGCTCCAGTGATTGGTGCTGCGGTCAGTGCCAAGTTGGGATCACGCTCTCAGCACGGTCCTGGGTCCTCAGCGGTTTGAGCAGACAACTCTTGTCTGGTTGGTGGCCGAGCCGCGCTGTCGGGATGGCAGCACCTGTCAGAGCCAGGCGCATCATGCCAGCATCACACTAGGAGCTCCTGAACCAAAAGAAATGACAGCCATGTGCTGCATAAATGTGGCATCTTTGCACACCACAGACATTTCAACCAAAATACACTCAACCACAGAGAGCAGTGTGGAAATACACTGTGTGTGTGTGTGTGTGTGTGTGTGTGTGTGTGTGTGTGTGTGTGTGTCAGTGCATGCGGGTGTTGTGCAAGTTGGTCTTGGTCTCTTGCTCTCCCTCTCTGTCTTTCTCCATCTCTCGCATGATTTCCCTGACTTGGGCTCCCCAGGGGTTAGTCATCTTGGTCATCAGCTCCACTCTCAGGTCAATTGTAGCAGCAAGTGGTCGGCCAAACAATGCAGAAAAAATGTTATAGCCATGATCCACTACCGTGCTCACATCACCAGCGCATGACAAGATCAGACCAGAAAGCCAGCTATAAACAAGCCAATACGTGGTATTAGAGATTTGCTGAAGCACTTAAAATGGATGAAAAGGACATGTAAAAAATAGAGAAATAGAAACCCTCTATATGTATTTGCATTTGGCATGCGAGAGAGTTTTTTTCCAGCAGATCTCCAGTAGGGAAAACAGTCCTGCCGGGGTAAATTAACTGGAGAGCCATTGCACACAGGCCCCATAGACTAATGAAGAGGCCCAGAGGATATTTGCAGGGTCACACAAAGGAGGTGGTATAGAAGCTGAATGAAAATTGGGCATTAAGCGGGATGCCATGGGTAGCTTCAAACCACTGCAGGCCTTCCTTCCAGGGAACCATCACTGAAAGAGGATTGGCATACTTTTCTTTATTTATTAAATTCCTTTCAAGAAATGAGATGATTATTCACAGAATATCTGCATGTTTAGTAGAGGAGCCGTCATCATTTCTCTTACCCTGCAGACCCACAAAAAGAAAAATTAACATTTATTCAGGGCCACAGGACTTTTATTGGCTCCATATGCAGGCAGCAAACCCACAGGAAATTTCAATTTGAAGCCACTTAACTTCAACACTATTGCAGTCATCTCCAACAATGAGGCGTTTAGATTTTAAGTATTAAGAATAAGAGTAAATCCCAGAATATCACTGTCGTACACTGTATACCTCTCAAATGCAATGGCCACAGCGCATCATTGTGATGTTTCCCAACAGTCAGTTGGAAAAGGATTCCAGCTGTTTGCACAATAGGTGGTAAAATAAAATTAATATCACTGACCACACAATTTGCGCGGAGTCCCACAAGCTATTGCTATTCAGAAACCCGTGGTGTAATATTACAGCAATCGTAAGTATTTGGGGATGATAATAATTTAAATCTTTCTGCTTTTTCATCTACATATACAATCCACCATGCTTAATAAGTAAGATCATATGAAAACCATATATCCTTTGAGCCACTCTATCCTTTACAGGTTAGTTATGTCTGCTCTGAAAATGCTGTGTAGCCATTTCCACTGAAGCCGCTGTTCAGTTGTTCATCAAAATTTGGATCTGTGTTTTTTTATTTATTTATTTATTTATTTGGTTGTTGTTGTTTTTTTTCTGCTCAGCCAAAAAAGAAGCTGCAATTACAGAATCTAACTATCCGTTTAGTTGATGAATTTTTTTTTTCCACTGTGTTGTTGATAAATAAGGAAATACGTCAAAGCTTGCACTATGTATAGTAATTAAAGTGAAAAATAATGTTGCAATGTAAATCCTTAATTGGACTCCTAGAGAGATATTGAAAATTTGTCTTTAATAATAGGTGATGACTGGGGACAGAAAAACAAAGCGTGTTGAAATGTGGCTCTGGAAGTTCAATTAATCACAACATAGAAAACAACTAATTTAGCATAGCTCATTCAGGGAATCACTGGGTCCAGGTAATGCACTTTTAATCATCTCACCTCAGCATCTCGGTACCACGATAATAGAGAGAACTCTTAACACTTTAGGAGGATAATGTTTCTCTGAGCATTGCAGAGTGCTCAATTTTAATGGGACGCCATTAATACGTGGTCTATTAAGAGATGTGCTTTGGTTGGACAGAACCACGGGCAAAAATCTGGGAGTTGTCTGAAGATCATAAACACCTCTGGACAATATGTCAGTGAGTCCATAAACTTCGTGCTAAAGCATGTGGTCAGGACCTTATTAGCAAGGGTCAATCAAATCATATGTGTGAATTGACCTCACATTCCTCTGGTTTGACTGGTTCGAGCTGTGCACTTGGTAAAACAATCTCGCATCAAAGATAAAAGTTTTCTGGTGTTTACTATTCTCTCATTAACAACGCTCCCAGCCATCTGTGAAGTGCCACAAACACACCTGCTTCACCCTGGGCTTGTAATGGCTTTTCTCAATGTGCATGTGGGTCTCTGACTATCTCAAGGAGAAAAAGCTGTTATAGACCTGTCATTCCAGGATCATCAACCAGACGCACAGCACCTTGTATTCCACTCGTATAATTATGGATATTGTAAAGCATTCAAAATGATCAATTTAGTGAGCTCTGTCACCAAAGGAGTTATTAAGCCACTTTGTGTGGATTTCAATGTTCATAATGTGGTGTATTAAAGCACACCCGACTGCGTGAATTTGGAGCTCGGTTGAACAACATGGACTTATACAGCATGAGACAAGTCAGTGTTAGTAGACTCAATCTGAGAAATATCTATTTGATTTAAGAGAAGACCAGTAAACATATATATTTTTGATAGCATGGTTCTTCAACTGAAAATGTTCAAATTACATAAATTCCAGGATTAGAAACGTCTCACCGTTAGGTTTATGTGATTATAAGACTCCGACGAAATTAGTTAAAGGCCAGAGAACAAATGTGGCACTGTTTAAAACCGATTGTGGTTCATTATCGAGGCCAGACTCGATCGTCCTTACGGGGTGTAAACTTCACAGAGTGCATACACATTTTGGGAGTGATCATGGCGGATTTTAATTGAGACCCCTTAATAACGCGGACACCTTTGAAGTCTCACACTTTAAACTGAAATGCCTGAAAAAACAAGAGCCAGTGAACCACATCAGGTGCTGAGATGAATGAACTCGGGCAAATGAACTTTGGTAAGACCCCTTTGGATCCTTTGAACTTGCTGTAGAGTCTGTTTCTGGTCTGTCAGGGGCGGGTGCAGTGTTGTGGTCACTCTGTGGTATGGTCATCAGGGTTTGGCCCCTCCACTCTTTTTGCCAATGTATCTGTTTCCAAATGGGACTGACACAGGCCTTAGACATACCCTGCTGAGGTCCTCTGAAACCAGAGACCCTTGAAGTGGACGTCTGCCTGTGTCCAGTCTGCTCCCAGGAACCCTTTCAGATCCAAGGACTCCAAATGTGGCCTGCTGCATGGAGACTTTTTGGACCCGGTGGGTTGGTCCCTGCCCCCAATGTCTTGGCCCTCTACACACCACCACCTCCTCTACCATGCTAACCACCAGCAGCCTCTTGCAGACCAGGGAGCAGACCACCCTGGGCTGGTCAGCAACCCCTGCTTACACCTGCCATAAAACTTAAAAGCTACAGTCTCATCCCCCAGCTTTGAAGTGTTCAAAGCATAGTTTAGTGACCTTTGATGCGACTTTGGCTGCAACACATGTTTTGCACCCATGTAGAATAAATGCAGGCCTCTCAGTAGACAAGGCAGGATTGTTTACCTACATGTGCGAAGCGTAAGGGCCAATGCATGGCAATCATGCATGGAGCCTCTATTCCCACACGTCAAGTTCCCCATGGTGGGAAACAGACATAAGTCGGACCGGACACCACTTTGAGCTAACATATTCTGTGACCATGTGTTCGACATTAACCAAACAACTTTCCCTCAGCGCTAATGCTCTGCCACACGATGTCTAAAATGTATATAATGGATGAAGAAGCTGGATACATTTTAGAGCTGTAATTTGTAACTTAAACTTAACTTAAACATACTTAAAGCATCATCATAAATATGAACAAATGATTAAAATCTGTCATTTTATGTAGGTTTCAAATATTTGGTCACAATGAAAAACCTAATAATGTAATAAACGGTGTATTATTAATGACACTCCATACCCACTTATGTACTGCTTTTAATCATAAATTGTATTTACTGAACACTGAACCGGTTTATTTGTTAAATGATCTAAAAATAGTTTGAATCCCTTTATATGAGAACAAGTATTTTTGGAACACAAACATAGGCAACATTAAAGCACAGCGATTAAAAATACTTCAAATGGAAAGTTTTAATAGAGCATGTTTTAAGTGCTTTCATTGTGAACGGCTTATTTCATACAACCAAAACACTAAAATATTCTGGTCGCCTTGTGTCTGCTGCTGACATTCTTTTAGTATTAAATTGCATTTGTTTAATATTTCATCTCATGTTCAGTTAATGATCAAACCTTTACTCATTTAACGTTGATATATTTACACATTTTTCTGCATTTGTTCCTCTTTTACTGATTTCATGTGGTCACTATATGCTGCAAATCTTATTCACAATGTATTTTCCAGTTGCATAGCATGTGCCACGGTTTATTAAAGTAAATTCTGTAATGCATACTCGGTGATATATTGTTTTGCGAGGCCAAACTCATGTGTGATGAGTTATTGGTGACTGCCGGCATCTTACACTTGTACGCTGTTACGACTGTAATCCTGTTTACTGAACACATGTCAAGGATTACATTTTATACTCTTACTCTTCACAGATAGCATTGCAGCCTTTACTGTACATTATAAATAGCTGGCTGTTTTACAGGGCATTAAATATTTGACAGAACAGTGAGCTCATAATTACACGAGACCATGGCTGTGTATAAATGTCAAACAAAGCAGGCTGATATATAGCCGGTCATGGGGTTTACATGCTTCAAATGCTAGTGTCTGAATGACAAGGCTCAAGATGATGTAATTATAGCATGAGAGGCTTTATAAATG
The DNA here is from genome assembly GCA_029822895.1 of Maxillicosta whitleyi. Lineage (NCBI taxonomy): Eukaryota > Metazoa > Chordata > Actinopteri > Perciformes > Neosebastidae > Maxillicosta > Maxillicosta whitleyi. The sequence goes on from JAPSES010000115.1 coordinate 7,379,274, forward strand.
CGTGCACCGTCACAGTATGCACACTGAGTTAAAATAGCACACGCTTGAGTCTGGAATAACCTGGTAGCAAAACATAGGGTCCCCTTTATTTACACAAAGTGTGCGAGGCCTGCTGTGCATAGTGTAAGTACACCAACAATGAATCTCAATTACAGTTCAAATAGTGCACATAGAATATGCTGAAACCTAATCAGGCGGCGGCGGCGGTAGTAGTAGTGGTTGTGCTTTGAGAGTTTTCATTCGTATTTCCTTTTCCCCAGCCTGCACCAATGGCAGAGCTGGATGTGCTGATGTCAGTCCGGTCTCTGCTCGCTGGAGCCACAGGAGCTGGCCTTTGCTAACTATAGACTGAGAAATCCCGAGTGCGTTTCTTTTGGCCTGAGGGCGGCTGTGCGGCCCACACAAATGTTGATGAGGATGAAACAGCCCGACTGCGTGGTGTCTGCACTGTGACCTATGGAATGTGCCTTCAAAGAGGATTCTCAGGCTGTGCAAATTTCTCATGGGCTTTAAGTCCCCATGGCACCATGTTATAGCTTTTATACACCGGGGACTGTGTTGTAGCATCTATGCACTCAGACTCACCCTGCAGTTCCAGGGAGTTATGTCATGGATGGGGAAATATGAAATGCAATACCTGCTCTGTGCTGCACAAATGGGGGTTTCATTGATCCAATCATATGTGTCCAAGACATGCTCGCTCTATCCTGTATGCAACCCCAAGGCCTGAAAGCTCTCACTTCAATTATTTTGAAAAAGAAGAATACTTTAACTCAAATTGACTGAGATCGGACGCCAAAGCGAAGTCAGTAACACACAAACCGTATTGTTCCTCGTGCCAAAATACCTGGATGTGGCGAGTACACAGCGCATGAGGCAGCAATGCCCTAACACCAACATTAAAACAGTATGAACGAGAGGCTGTCAAGTGTGGCTGTCAACACCTCTATTTCAGCAGACATGACAAGCCCTTTAAACCTTGATGGATATAAATCAGGAGGCCATTTTGAAACAACAGGGTCATATTCAATCCTTGTTGAAAGTGTATGCGTCCACATAAACCCTGCCAGCATGAGACTCCCCGAGGGCACGCGGGCCTGCCATTCCTGCCTCTGCCAGGAAACGCATTTAAAACCTACTCCTTCTAATTGTATCCAATAATATCACATTACTATTAATTAAGATGGCCTTTACGCTCATTTCAACTGTTTGTTCTTAACTTTGAGGGATTGGTTTCGGGAAGTGGTAAAGCTCAGGAATCTGAGTCATGTGTGTAAATATGGTCTATAAATATGTGCATCTGGGGGAAAAAAAAAAAAAAACAGCAAAATTAAATCTGCTAAAATATCCAGAATACATGTGATTTTTAAGCTCTTTGTATTAGTTCCAGTGATACAGACAAACCATTACTCTAAGTAACAAAACAACTTGACTAATGTTTCACATATTGAGCTGCTTTTACTGTATTATATATAATCCATTTAAACCCTATTAAATAAAATATGCTATTTAAAATTAGATCATGCTTTTTATGCCGGGCTAAATAGATGTGCAAACTCTTTTTCTGCCCATTAAAAGGTGAGTAAACTGAGTTTAAGTGGTTTTATCCAACCACTCCATCCCTAGTTAGGAAGGGAAATCAAGCACAACAACAAAACTTCCGTTCTTTCTCTAAATCTCCCGACCCTCTTTTAGAAATTTCCAGCCCCTTCATTCCTTTCACTCCAATGGGACTCTACGGAGAGCCTTTGTACTCTGCAGATCAGGCTGTGTCCACTACTCCCACTCTTTTCAATAGAGAGTAAGAGGACTGCTAAGGGCTGGAACGACAGTGTTACCCATGCAAGCAGAACATCCCTCTCTTTTTGTGCAGTGGGTTGGTGAGGGGGCAGTGGGAAGGATGCGGTCAGTCTGCTCCGGGATAATAGAGGGCTGGGCAGCTGCCTTTGGCACAACAAAGGGACTAGTCTCCTGTTAGTCCTGTTTACTTTAGTGTTGTTTCTATGCCGCCTGCGTGTCAAGATACCTGAAAGGGCGTATGGATAAAAATGTGCGTGGGCCTTTACAATTGAGACATTTCAGGCACCAGCTCCCCGGGTTTTTTCTACTTTATTTATAAGCACCAGCAGGCAGACTTTAAACGAGATTTCCCTTCAGGTGTGTTCTGACTAGTTTACCATATACGAAATATTATCTAGAAATATATATATAAAAAATGTAAAATCCAATTACGCACGTCGATGGTTATAAACGTAACAATACTCGTGCGTAATTTCGATCTGTTTTTTGTTTTTGTTTGTTTGTTTTGTTTTTTTGTATCGGATATCTGCTTTTAAAAACATTAACATCCTTCGAAACGTATCTATGCAATATAAAAAATAAAAAAATAAAATGACTCGCCCATAATTTTTCAGTTTAACTTTAGAAACGCTGGCACAAAGCAACTGTACAATAATAAAATGGGGCGTGTAGAGCTTTTAAGGCCACTGTCAAAGAGGCGGCCTGCAAAAAATAGATCTCCAAAATCTTGCCAATTGTCGTCAACACTCAAAAGTCACCATCGTCTATCTTTTCTTGCAGCAAAAAGCCTCCTTGAGCCGAGTCTTTGATCCCTTTGGTTTCCTCCTTTTTCCAAGCGCCAGATCTGTTATGCGCTAAAATTCTTTGGTTTTCCATAGAAACGTGTCTTTTTCGCGGGGGATATTGATGTTTTTTTCTTCGCAGGGGTTATGATATGGTGAATCAGAATGTAAAAAGCCGGGGACAATACTTGCATTCATGCCTGTTTTTGTGCCTTTGTCGGGTTTTGTCTCGTTGTTCAAATCCTCATTTCTCAAATGAATACAAATATTTATTCTGTGACTGTCTGCGCTCCAGTCACTTCGGATGCTTTTCAACTATTAAAGTCTTTGTTGGAGCAGCAGGTTGCAACGCCAAGACGCTCCAGTGTGAACACAAATACAAGATTTTCCCTCCCTCTCACTACTTTGACACGTTCACACTTGAAAAAGTTTGGATTTTACGCACCTGTTACGCGCCTTTATACCATACGCGTTTAGAAATGAGTATGAAATTGAAGTCTTTAATTTAGTAGTTTACTTATTGATAATTAAATCCCACATGGTGGTGAGCCCAAATACGCAACAGCTTTATTTTAACTCTCTCCAGATATAATGAAATTAGCACCCTCTTGTCGCCTGGTTGGGCCCGAGGGGGGGGGGGGGGGGGGGGGGGGGGGGGGGGGGGGG
>JAPSES010000115.1:7384339-7401224 GCA_029822895.1 Maxillicosta whitleyi
GCAGTGTAATCATCATATAGAATCATTTGCAGCTTTATGATGAAGAAGGGGTGAGGGGGTGGGTGGGTGGGGGGGGGCTTCTTCTGTCTCTGTTTTTATGTCATCTCACATGCTGCCATTCATGATAAATGAACACATTTCTGCTCCCCTATAGGCTGCAATCCACGCCAACATGTCCCTCCTGTCATAAACAGCAGTCGTTTAGTGGCTCCGTTAGTGTTTCTATCGCTCCCAAGCAGCCATGCAGTAGAGAGTCACTGCAACAAGACACGGGACTTGGAAATAAAGATAGTGTGAAAAGTAACAACTACGGTGTTAAAACGTGTCAAAAGCCTGTTGGAAGGAGAGTCAAACCTCACCATTGCTGTGAGCGGGATGTTACTGGGGTGATCTCCCCCTATGATGCGACCCATATCTTTGTACGCAACGTTTTTCAGGCACAATCCTGACCCACATTCAAAAAAAAAAAAAAAGATTCCCTCTGTTTTTGCTTTGAAATGTCTGTAAAAATGACTGATCCATAAACCCCACATTTTTTCCACCTTTTCTAGTCTTCCTCAGCGCCAGTTTTGTGCAAAGTGTCACAGGAAACAAAAGTCTTTATTTGTTTATTCTGTGCGCGTGTGTGTATATCTCTAAATTATAGCCTCATAACAGACAAATGTAAGTCAATAAAACTCTCAATTTACACTGTAGGGGGAAATGAGAATTAGTTTATGTGAGTGCTACAGTAATTACTAATTGAGCCTTTAAGGAAATTGTTTTGTTTTAGAGAAAATGTGTGTTATGTTGGCACAGGCTGATTTCCTTATTGATTTATTTGTTTAATTATTTGTTATTTTTTAGAAGCTCTGTTCGGTTTCGTTCAACGCAACTCAGACTTTTTAATTCTAACACTTTTATTTTATCCCTCTTTACTTTGCGTCAATCTGTGCGTGACTCGTTTTTGCGCGTTTTCCTCCTGTATTTAACTGCGTGTAACCATCATGTTTGTTTACAGCAAACTCGTGTGTGTGTGTTTGTGTGTGTGTGTGCGCGCGCGCGTGTGTGTGTTTGTGTGCGTGTGTGTGTGTGTGCGCGCGCGCACTGACAGAAACATGAAGGAATCCCACCTCCGAGAGCTCCACTGACCCGTGCGTCCATCCAGCAGGGATGTAGGTAGACCTGCGCGCTGACATGAATGGTAACAAGTTTATCCCTCGCGCAATACGACGCACGTGCGTGGTAGAGCCTAGTGGGGGTCCGTGGATGCGTGTTTAGAGCAGAGAAATGGGATCTGCCACTTCAGTGAACACAAACCACTATAAACGGACTTATTGGTGGGTATATGTCTGATAAAACCAGATTCTTTTTCATTTTGTACTTTTTTTAATGAGTGGATCACCCTAAAGTTTACAAACACCTCCGTGCCTTTGACGCGCACTCCACTGCGCACATCCATCCACTCAATAGGACGTGTCACGGCAGCGCATGTCCCCTCACAAAAGACAATTGTGATTTAGACAAACATTGGGGGGAAAACATAAAGGCAAAGGTCAAGTCCTCTTTCAGTTCAAGTGTGCTCCGATTCACCTACAACACAACGGACACAAAGACGATGCAGCTACCTTAAACAAAAAAAAAAAAAAAAAAAAAAAAAAAAATGATTACCGCTTCCCTTTTGAGTGGGAGCAGGAAGGTGCTGATTTTTTTTACCTGTTCCGCGTGGAAATTAGTAGAAGAATAGTCTCCACAAATCAACGGTGGATTCTTTGGGCCCCTTTAAGGCAGCCACCCCCACCCCACCCCCCCACGCACACACTCCCACTCCCACTTACTCACTCTTCCTCCTCCTCTTCCTCTTCCAGAAAAAGAGGAAGAGTGAGAAGCTGCAGCTTTAACTCTGATAAGACACAATAAACAGATTATTACTATCATCCTGTAATTATCATACTTAGGAAATATGCATTTTTCTGCAGTTTTGGCATTTTTGTCGTGCGTGTTTCTTTTTCTTTTTTTGTATTATTATTATTATTATTATTATTATTGCTAGTTCAATTATTTCTAGAACAGAGGGATTAGATGAATAAGTAGTGTTAATTGCGCGGCAGGTATAACGAGCAGGTCTAATCCTTCTTCCCCCCTCTTTGTATTGAGTTTTTGTGGGCTTAATGAGTGGCAGGTAGGGCTGCTTCCTGCTTTCTCACATGCTCAAATAGGCCTCTCACTGCTTGCAGTCCTGGACCCTGGCTGTGTACAGGAAACAATTGATTTTGAGCATAAAGTTAATTATGCCTAGAAATTAGACAGCCTTAACGTTGGGTAAGGACTCAGAGGTTGATTTCCTGACAGCTCTTAACACTCTCTCACATATCACTCACCCATTTTACTATAGGCTGTGCGATAATGTTAGGGAAAACGACACTTACCTTAACTGCACGGGCTGGTGCTAATTTTGGACCTCACATTCTCACAAAAAAATGAAAAAACAATAATAATAATGAAATGCAGATTTAGCTGGGAGTCAGTTTGGTCCGACCTTAGTGGTGAGTTATAGGTAAAAAAATAAATAATAAAATAAAATAAAAAATAAAGAAAAAAAGAAAGAAAAAAAGGGTAAAACTCCTCTGGTTTGGTTCTAGGCTGGTGGAGGAGTTTCCTAGGCTACACAAATCAGTATTATGAAGATAGCCCAAGCTCAAAGAATGTCACAGTGGTCGACTTATTATTGAAACCGTTCTTCACCGGGGGAAAAAAATCTTATTGAAACTTTTCTTTTGATGAATTAACTCATGGACAAGAAGGATAAGCCTGGAAGAGCGGGCGTCTTCTGCGCTGAAGTAGGAAGAATGAAAAAAGAAGTCCTGCTTTGTGTTACTTTGGACAGAATCAAGTACCCATAATTCCCCTGTTTTGGAGAGTCGAAAAAAAAGCGTATTATTATTATTATTATTATTATTGTTATTGTTATTATTATTATTATTATTATTATTATTATGGTTTCATATGATTCTTCATGTCGCAGCCCAAATGAAGTGGAGCAGTAAAGTTTTCATGGGCAGATCAAGCCCCGCTGACCTCTCTGAGAGGGACTTTAGCCTACATATGGTTTACGCGTCAGCCTGAAATTGCCTGCCGCTGAAAAGGTTTCTTTAATTCTATTACCGGACGTGGACTCGCTTTGTTTCAATACTGTCGTATCAAAATGATTGACAAAGTAATAAACGCGTCATGCTGCTGCATCTGATTATGCTGCAGCATTTGCATTGGACATTGAGGAGAATATGACAACCTTGACACACTGGGGATTTGCTCTGTCAAATAAACACGTCTCCAAGGATCTATATTGTTGCAATGACAATAACCACCACCACCACCCCCTTCCATCTTTTCATTGAATTTCAAAGTATTTCAACTTGGTGGATCGTTTTGATCAGGGGGGAGATTCCAGAAGGTGGGGATGTGTAGCATTAGTGATGGTCAAAGAAAAAAAAAAAAAAAAGAGATGACATAAATAATATAAACGAATGAATAAATAAATGCTTTGGCCTGAGACGAAATTAACTCCACACTGGTAACACTCGTCCATAATTAATATCTCCCCCTCAACTGGCCCTCCACCACCACCCTCCTCTTCCTCTTTCTCTCTCTTTCTTCGTTCTAGGTTCAGTCCTCCAAATGCCTCTTGAGGTTGTAGTGGTCACACAAGCAGCGCGCGCACTGCAAGAAATATCCGCGCATTACGCACAACTGGTTCTTTCAGATATATGCGTTTATATTTCGGCAAAATCTTAAAAAAAATAAAAATAAATAAAAATATATATATTTGCATTTTTTTTATTTTTTATTATATATTACAAATTTTTTTTTTGGGATAAATTATTTTTGCATTGTCCGTTTTTGCAGGGAATACACACCCACCCTAATAAATCCTGAAATTCCCCCTTTTTTTTTAATAACGTCACTAACATTTAGTAGTTTTTATCCAGGCTACTGACATTCTAGATGAGGCCATTGGTATCCCACGGCGTGCCCACCTACAGCAGGTGATCCCGATGTCGTAACGTGTCAGCGGTGTCCTGACATAAGTATAATAATAGTTAATAGAGCGTGATAGAGAGAATGGTATTAAACCTAACAAAGATGTGTCAAAAGCAAAAGTCTATGTCTTCATTAGCTTGATCTCCAAGGACCGTCGAACATTTCATTAGTTTGTAATTTATGAATGTTTGACAAATATTAAAGAGTATGTAAATATGAGAGGCATAATGTCTTTCCTGCGGGAGATGGCGAAATGACCCAAAGTCTTCGATACTGGTAGACTGATCACATGCATTAGGTTTCTTTTCAAACTGTGCATTTGCTTGTCTATTGGAACATATTTCCCATCTGACGTGTGAAATAGTGCAGATAAACCAATGATTCATAATGTTGGCAGCATTTGCATCTCCTAATACTCTGTGTTATTTTGATATATGATGATATACTGTCTCTTTTATCGAGTGTAGAGACGCACTTTTGCCATTATGGCTCTGGCTAAACCAGTAGGAGGGTTTTGTCCTAAAACGGTCCATTTCCTTGTTTGTGAACCACTTCCAAAGCAGAGTAGGAAAATTGTTATTTTTATTTTTATTTTAGCAGCAGTGGCTGAAGTCACAAAGTTGGGAACGCTTTGTTAAAGGTAGTGTCATCTGAAAAACTGCGAATTGTAGGAGGCCTCAACAATGCTGCATTTTCATTTTCTATCTGTTTTTATTTTTCATAAATCCTATCACGTTTGTTACTGTTTTAGTCAGATATTAGTGACACCAAACACTCAGAGAAAGCAAACGATAATTAATGTAAAACTTGATAAATGACTGTATGTCAGATGGAAGGAAACGCCAAAAGGCAACACTCAAATTCAGAATCATTTCCTGTGCGTGATGGTTCATTTTGCAAGCTCTAACTTTGCGGATATCCATCCCAAGAAGTGCACCCTTAATATTTACAAATATTATTAAATGAAGAATATTGCGTTTATTTTTTTCCTGTTTATTTAGATAAAGTGAAATTGTAATTACTACAAAAATCGCAGTCGTCTCTGCGGAAATGAACAGGAAGGAGCGAACATCTTGTCTTTAGATTTACTTTTCCACTGCTGCAAAACAAACCAAAAACATTCAAACACATACATTTTTCTTCCTCCTCTTCATGTGCACGGGAACGCACAATGTCTGAATAGACTCCAACAATGTCTAGATGTATATGTTTGCAGCAACAAGTTCTTGTGCATATATAAAAGCACACGCAATGGAGTCATCTTCGCTGTGCTAACTAGATAGTGTTCAATGCAGACTGCGACATCAAATGAGAGAAGGAGATCTTAGATCAAAAGAGACCAAATAAGCGGGTCGCTGATTCATTCATGCAGCTGCATTGAGACCAAGGCCAACAGGCGTATCATACACTGAAAAGGAGCTGCTATTCAGAGTGCAGGTGTGAAGTATGTGGCACATTCTGCTGTATAATGTCGAGGTTGTTAGAAATCCGTGTTCGGGCCTATATGCTACTGGGGGGCTGATTCGCATTGGAGGGAGTCCGCTCATCTATGAAAGTAAAATAACTTAGTTTCCTGAAATCTGTGCATGACGGTAATCCTAAAACCTGGGGAGTGGAGTTAGGGGTGTGGGTGGGGGCCGTCTATAAGGTCCTATTGGCACTCACTCTTTTTTTTTTCCTCCTCTGGATAGTGACTTATGTGAGGTTTGCCTGCTATATACAAAAGCTACCGCAGGGGTGTAGCCTTAAACCTGCCTTAACTCTGCTTGCTCACCTTTTTATATGCGGAATACAGTTAATTTAGCTTTAAAGGTTGTCATAAATCTTTATGACGGAAGCTCATAGTAGCCTATACATCACTACCACATGATCTTGTAAATCCCTTCGGAAACTAACCTTGAGGTTTTTTTTTTTTTTTTTTTTTTAAATCAGAATACAATATTCAATATTCTTGACAAGCTTTATGGTTGTGTTTAACTTGTGGGTGTGCATAGTTTGGTTTTTGACCTCATGTCTGTAAACTCCATGTGCTCAAGGTCTAAGAAATAAAGTGCAATGCTCCTTTAACACACACAAAAAAAATATTTATCCTTTTATAATTTTACTAATTTCACATTTTAGAAATAGATGTGCCAACCGAAAAGGAAATGCAAGATTAAATCTGTATTTGTAGTAGTTTTTTTTCCCCCTTGTCCATTAACCTTGTGATAATACAATTACATCTTCTTCAATCCTTGTTCCAGCCTGTTTGCGTAATTCTAACATCTCTGTTTGGTTTCCGGTCTGTCTCTGGTAGGTCTAATGCACCTGTCTGTCTCTCTTTCTCTCTCTCTCTCTCTCTCTCTCTCCTCACCCTCTCTTTATTTTCCATGCCAATTTCGGCCACTTCATTCCTGATAATTATGACCTGGTTGGTGCTGGAGGTGCTGATGGTGGTGTTGGAGCGTGGGGTGGGCGTGGAGGAAGGGTGAGGGGGGTGAGTGAGGCTTTTACTCTTAGACTGCTAATCCCCCTATTAAAAGGGCTTTGTTCAATAATGCCGGACAGTTTCCGGAAGTAGGATTACCGCCTCCATTATTTTACAAAGAAATGATATTTCACACTCAAATGAGCCTTAGGATGCGGTGGTGGTGTGAGGGCCTCGCGAGAAATGAAATGGATTCATTTTCCCCTTTTTTTGTTGCTCTTTGGAAGTTCTAAACCTCCTTTTTCTTTCTTTTCTTTTTTTTTCTTTCTTTTTTTTTGTATAATCTTTTGTGTAATTATTGTGAATATGTATTTCCTGTGGAACTGCACCGCCGCCACCGGCTTCCTGTTTTGTTTCTTTAAGTGGACTGGTTTTCGTGCTAGTGTTGCAGCTCAAGTGGAAGCTCTCTCCTCCTCTTTCCATGTCACACACACACACACACACACACACACACACACACACACACACACACACACACACACACACACACACACACACACACATTTCCCGTGCGCGCTCACACTCACGCGCGCGCACGCACACATATCCACGCACACACACCTGTTCTTGATTGTTGACCTCATGGCTGATCAGATCAGAGGTTGTCACTCAGCTGAAGGTGGGAAGCGGCGATTAGTGAAGCCGAGGGGATCAGTTGTTAAAGATCCTCTTTCCCAGTAGCCTTTACTGGAACTGCCTTCAGGATCCAGCGTCTGCACGCGTGGAATGTAACATTTGCAATTAAAGCACACAGTAATCCTTGCTTTGCTTCACTCACATCAAACCTGCATGCACTGCCTCATTTTCTGACTGGAGACAAGATGTTTTTTATTTGGCCACAGTCATAAATTTGTAAAAGTAAAGGTCCTTAAACTGTTGCACAAGTTGCGTGCGCAAATTTGTATGCAGCATTAGTGCATGGATTTATTTAGCTTTGGGTTTCCAATGCAAGGCCACTTTCTTTGATGTGCTCCTGCAGAGTAAATCAGCATCAAATTCAGAAAAAAAAAAAAAACTTTGTCTCTAAATGGAGAGTCTGCCATACCTGACATGTTATGTTTTAAGTGTTTCCTTTGCTCCAGTCAAACAGCTCTTTAAATGTTGCTGATCCTTCACTATCAGCGCTGAATGGAAAATGTTTTTACGCGACTCAGTTCTTGTCCATTTTTGAAGACTGGAACTAAAAGCTTTAGACGGCCCAATAGAGAGGAGCCCAACAAATCGGTGACAAAAGGCTTTCCGTGTCATCAACGTCGTTCAGACGACCTAGAAGAATCCCTCTGATATTAACTTCCACTTCAAAGACTCCCACTCTGAATTGAGATCCAACTATCTTGTTTTTTCCTTTCCTTTCTTTTCACTCACACAAGAGCTGGTGCCAAAAGAGGCATCACCACCACCACCACCATCATCTTCTTCTTTTTGTTTTGTTTTGTTTTGTTTGGGTTTTAGTGTTAATTCTCTTCTTTCTGTTCCACAGAGCAAACTGTCACGCACTTAACCAAACTCCATAAACCTATCACAGCCATGTAGTTAATGTTTCCACCCACTTCTGCTTGTCCTCAAGGCTAGAGCCTGCAGAAATCTACCCCTCACCCAAAAGTTTTACCCCAACAACAAACGTCCACTTAAGCTTTTTGTGCTTCCAAGGAAAATTACATGGTTTTACGCATTTCTATTTCATTATGTTAAATAGCCTTTATTGTACAACTAAGCATTTCTGCACAATTGGTATCTCCAGCCTCTTCAATGGAAATATTAGGCTAATATAAATCTCTAATAGGCAGCTATCATTTTGTACAGTGTACTTCAGACATATTTCATTTATGGAGGCTAAAATAGTTTCTAGATACATTTATCCATGCGCGGCTCTGCCCTTTTTCTAATGCAAGTCTATTATGTGTGGGACAACTGCGTTTCAGCGGCTCCTCTTTGATTGTCGTAAAGTAGGCCTGGAGCAAAAGAATATATTTTTCTTCTTTATACTGCCCTAGTCTCCAATATAAAGGACATAGATTACCGTTTCCTACCCCATGGGAAGCAAATATTACATTCTTTAGAACGCGCTTTTGAGTCCGCGGACTTGGCCCCATATCATTTGAGTTTGACTTGGCTATTGCTATAGAAATCTTAATTTACCATGAGGATTCACCGTCGTGAAAAAAATGGGTCTTTGTACAAAATTCTCTTTGAAGTCTGGATCAGAATATTGCAGCCTTTCATCAAACTCTGCCCACGTCTGCATCCACACAGCTCAGCGCAAAAAGTAAGACTTAAAAAGAACAAGTACAGCCAAATTTAAGCCGCAGAAACACTTTATATTTTAAAACCTTTTACACGTTTACCTGAGAAACTACGCAAACGCCTGTATATTAATATTAACACTAACATTTTTGTTTGTTTTTGCTCAAGTATTATTTTTTAAGACATGTTAACTGATTTTTTTATTTCTCATATTTTCAGATAGAACCGTCTGTGATGTTCACATATATAGACCTGAGTGGATCAGCAGTTTTCACTTTTCTCATACAAGATTTATTCAAAATACTCACAAATTACAAGGCAGTTCGGTACGCATTGTGAATTCCGCTCGACTCCAGATACTCAAAAAGAAAAAAAAATACTGACGATAATGATACAAAATCACAAAATGCCCACTTTGATAAAACATTTATAATTTCACGGTCGTATATCAAACACTGCAGGCTTATGAAACAGTATGACCCTCTGCACAAATGGGAAAAAAAAAAATAACGCTGTAAACTGAAGATGTTTGTACAAATAACTGCAGTTCTCAGAAGGAAACTGCTCTGGGACAAAATTATCAACATCAACACATCGAAACTTACAAAATTTACAAATGTACAATTTGCCCAAATTGAAACATGCACTTTGGTTCGATAATACAAAATCCCTCAATATCAGATTGAAAAATAAATAAAAACATATTGAAGTCAAAACTCGAATTTACAAAATAATTTTACACCCACATGTCTAGCCTACTATAATGTACCACATAGTTTAACGGATTTACACGACACGTCTCCACAAGTGGACCAGTGGGCCGTCAGGGCGCATGTAGGCACTGAGCCAACCATTGTGAATAGCTGAGGTTTGAAAATATACTCTTTTATTGTGCCTGGAAATTAGCACGTCTTTAAGGTTTGCACATGTTCCTTCCAATGTGGTTCAAATGCGTCTCTTGGCTCTGGGTGTCATTTTGGTGGCTCATCCAAAACAGGACCAGTGGACCTTCACAGGCAAAAGGCACCAAAAGCCAAACCATTTTTATCACAGTTGAGCTTTTTTGCGAGTGTGTCGGGTCACCTCTGGCACCGAGTTCGAGTCCAATCCGGTTAAAACGCGTCCCTGGTTTCTGGGTGTCTGTAAGGTGCTTCGTCTGAGGGGTCGGGCGTGGAGGGGCCGCTGGGTGGTGTCTGGACGCCGCTGGCACCTGAACTGTGGCACACGTACCATTCACTTAAATTCGCGGGCTGAGAGGCTCCCACGGGCTCTGACAGCACCGAGGAGCCCCCTGGCTCCCGGCCCAAGTCTGAGGAGGGGGACACCAGGGACGGGGTGGACGACTCGTAGCCTGAACTGGGCGGGGGGGACTTGCAGTGCACCTTCATGTGTTTCCTCAGGGAGCTGGGGTGTGTGTAGGACTTATCGCAGCCTCTCACTTTGCAGTTGTAGGGCTTATCACTGGTGTGGACGTGGGAGTGTTTTTTCCGGTCACTGCTGTTGGCGAAGCGTCTGTCACAGCCATCAAACTCACATTTGAAGGGTTTTTCACCTGTTAACATGACAATGGCAGACACATTAATAAACACACACACACACACACATTTTATTCGTACATCCTATTTAATTTTCTCCCAGTGATATAAATTACCTACTAAAATATTTATAGACCATTAAACATACTTTTGCATTTTTCCCCTGCTTCTTAATACAGAAGTAATGGAGCTAATGTGATTTTCTTGGTGCCATTAAAATAAGCAGAGCAACAAGTATAAACACAGTCACACCCACAAACAGCCTGACACTTTTGTAAATTATCTCACTGTGTATATACTGCATATTTTACATATTCTTCTTTTTTTCTTTGTACTTTTTACACTGAACTTGCACTTAAAAATAAAAATAAAAGATCTGCTTTGCCTACCAGCGCATGCAGCCCTGACATGAGTGTGAATCTGGTGTAAACAGGGGGGTTGAACCCCCACTGTCTTGGGTCTATACCTGGCGTCTGCATGCATCAAGGCATACGTCAAAACAGACAAGCTATGAGCACAGACATAGCAGGCCTAAAACCAACTGAAAATAATGACAAATGAAAGTAGTGGCACAGCAAAGCCTGTCCCACTGTGTTCCATCGCAGCCTGCCTTCTACTTAAATCTGCACATGCTTATGGACCAGCTCTAATTTTGCGTCTTAATAACAAGTATTCCTGCCTGATTATGACGAGGCAAAAAAAGACAATCTGAATAAATTACACGGAAATCATCCACTGCTGATTTTTCTCCTCCGATTAAAGCTTTTGAGAATATGTAATTGCCTCTGTCTAATTACACTTGCGGGTTGAATATCAATTTGACCTTCAGCTGTTGGGTTGAGAGAGCCAATCAGGGATATTAGTGTAGTACAAGAAACCGTCGAGGAACAGACCCCAGGGGCAGCCCCAGTCATAACCACACTTTCGGATAGGTTTTAAACATGATACCAAAGACCAGGCCCCTTGGGAGTCAACACACAGAAATAATTTAACAGATTTGTACTTAGGTAATGTGAGCAAATGATATGAATAATACATAGGGCGCAGAAATGGAGCAGAGGGGGAGTTCCATGCAGCCACCGAAAAAAGATATGTAGTCGTTGCATTAATTTACAAGTCTGACTCGACATTTTGGGGCCTTATTCCCCCTCCTAGCTCTATATAGCACGTCACTGGGTCACACAGCCAAGCAGCCATATTGCACCATTATAGGTTTTTGAAGGTAAATCAACAGCTGCATTGTACACACGCTGGACACACTCAAAAACACAACCTGTTGGTGGATCATTTTAGTCCAAAGCACATATCAACTTGTTGCTTTGGCTAAAAGCTACAGTAAATGCTTGCAAATACAGTATTACACATATTATTCATATCTCTGGAAATATTAATGTAATAATAAATATAATAAATCAAGTAATAAAATATAATAGAGTGTAAGATCGTATTTGGTTACATTATTATTATTATTATTATTATTATCATCACTATTATTGTTATTATTATTATTATTATTATTGTTGTTATTATTATTATCATTACTAACAG
This sequence comes from Maxillicosta whitleyi, assembly GCA_029822895.1. Classification (NCBI taxonomy): domain Eukaryota; kingdom Metazoa; phylum Chordata; class Actinopteri; order Perciformes; family Neosebastidae; genus Maxillicosta; species Maxillicosta whitleyi. The sequence goes on from JAPSES010000115.1 coordinate 7,396,154, forward strand.
CAAATAAGCAGTGCAACAAGTGTCTGGAAAATTAAAAAAAATATATATCCACGCTAACCACATCATAATATATCAGTTACATTAAATGAGAAGATGCACTTTTCCAACTTTGCTGCCAGTCATGTCTGTTCTGCACTATCAGCCATAGTCGACCAGACCTGACATGGGCCTCAGTCTTTGTACTGTGGTGTAAACAAGAGGTCGAACCGTCAAACGCCTGAGTGAGCTGTACCATAATCCCCAAAGCACCTTTGGAAAACGTGCAGATGGTCAATAGCGGTTGCGTCCTGATGAATCAGCAGTACTGATGATTAATTGTCATGACTCGATATTGCATTTTTTTTTTTAAAGGATTAAAATTAAGGTGTCAAAACAAATAACCTGGGAAATTATGTAAAACATCGCGGTTGTTGTTTGTACATAATAAAGACATTTAACTCCACAACACATATATATTTTTTTAACTCATCAGCTTAAATGAACTTTAACGCACGACTACACAACATTTGAGTCCATTAATGTATAACTACTGACCTGTGTGCGTCCTTTTGTGAATCTTAAGATTCTCGGATCTTGCAAACACTTTTCCACACCCAGGGAACGGGCATGGAAACGGTTTCTCCCCGGTGTGCACTCGAATGTGATTTACAAGTTTGTACTTGGCTTTAAAAGGTTTGCCTTCCCTCGGACACTCTTCCCAAAAACATATGTGGTTTGCCTGCTCTGGTCCTCCAACGTGCTCTACCGTCACATGCGTTACTAGTTCGTGCATGGTGCTGTAAGTTTTGGAGCAAAGTTTCTTCGGCGAGTGCTCCGGCTCCAGCCACTTGCAAATAAGCTCTTGCTTTATCGGCTGCCTCATGTAGCGGAAAAAGGCACCGGCTCCGTGGTGGTGGTGGTGGTGGTGAGCGCTAAGATTCATGTTCAGATTCAGACCACCGTAGCCATGTAAAGGCGAGGCGGAGAACGGATCAGCCCTGGAGCTTGCCACTTGACTTAAGTGATCAGACCTAACATACATTTCTCCAGGTAGTCCTAACCTTATTTGTCCATTCAAGGCTTGGCCACCCGGTGATCCGCTCGTAGGCTGGTCGTGATGGAGTCCGGAGAAGAGGGTATGGTTCCCAGCGTCAGGGTGATGACCATAGTGTCCGGGATAGCTACCTGTTGTTGAGACAAACATTCCGTGGTGAGAGGCTGAACCAGCAGTCTGGTCAGTCAGTACTGGCATGGCTTGAGCTGTCAGATCTCTCCGGATGAGGAAATCCCTACCTGCGGATAAAGCCTGGGCCGTGTGAGACATAGAATAGGGGACCGATGTCGCCTGAACCGGGCCAAAAGCTCCCGTTTGACTGGAGACCACTTCACTGTGGCCTGCCATATGATGATTGTGGTGGTGGTGATGGTGGTGGGGATAATGATGGGCTGGGCTGATTTTGAGGGCCGCGGAGTGCCCCATGTGTTCTGGCCCGAATGGACTCGGCCCCAGGCGGGGTTCCGCAGTAATCTCCCCAGGGTGCGAGTGAGCCATTGAGTGTGGATGGCTGCTGAACCCCGGGAAGCCTGTCACGCTCTGAGGGGTATGGTGGTGATGATGGTGATGGTGGTGAGCCCCTGCCAAGTCAACTAATCTCAGCGCCGTGTTCCGTTTGGAAAACGTAGGGTCCATCACGGGGCTTCCCAATGCATCCACGCTCATTACTTCCCAATTTTAGAATAACTTGACAGCAGGCAAAATAATAATGATGATGACAAATATATTTTAATCGCAATGGAAAATAAAGAAAAAAAAACTTTATAAAGTTAAGTCTATCTGCAGACTACATGGAATCCCATTCGGTTGAGAGGCAGCAGCAGGACGCTTTGATACTGAATAGAGATTCATGGTAGGCGCTGCAGCCCGTGGAGCTAAACAATCACCCTGCGCTCTAATTGGTCAGAGCTCAGTGATTGACGTCACCAGTGACAGTTTCCAACGTGAAGAAAAATGTCTTAGTGACAGCAACCAGCCAGCACGCATGCGCAGTGCCTCGGGCAACGCTTGAGAAAAATAGTTGTTATTCAAAGGTTATTGTACGATAAAACTCTTAAAAAGTTGATCCAGATATACAGTCTTCGTTCTTTTGTGGCAGCAAACAAAGGCTGCGCGGCTATGAAATAGCAATTTCCCCTTTTGATTGTGCGATTACAAAACAGACTGCCTCGGTAGAGTTTGCATATTGTCACTATAAAAGTTGCAGGGATCATAAATAATGCAGTGATATCTTGATTTTGCCCCTCAACGTATAAAGAACAACTTTACGCACAATTTACGCACGCCTTTACGCACGCGATGCATCGAAGCAAGCGAGGGAAAAAGTGTTATGGCAAGTAAAAGAAACCTCCGCGCGCGAGCCTAAAATATTCCGGAGTCCATACGATTAATTTTCGGCTCGATAAGTACCCATATTTACATATCCAGTGTTTGCCCTTCAGCGCGAGCTACAGTGTTGACTCCGTGCTCTGCTCGGTGGGATCCGTGTGTGTAGGAAGTGCGAACAGGGCGAGCTGCGGCCATTGTCCCGAGGAAAAAAAATGTAATGGACGGGACCTGTTGTTATGATCCGGAGTAATTTTGCTTTAGACCCAGGATGGCAGCAGAGGAGGGTCACAGGAGGTGGTGCCGATGCAGACTTAAGTTGAAAATATAACGTGTGTGTACTGTAAGTATCAGTTACTATAACCTTATCCGACAAAGGAAAAGCTTTATGCACAGGGTTTTCTGCGTCCATTTGATTTTTTTTTACATGCACATATAAAGAGATATGGTTAAACATATGAAGCCGTGGCTTTTTCTTTTTTCTTTCTTTACTTTCTTTCTTTTTTTCGTTGTTGTTACATTTAACTGCCACTTACGGGTGCCTGTTTTTTTCCAGACAGTTTGACTTTTTAACCATCCGCCCACAGTGGGACTATATTAAAATAGTTGGCCTAGTAGCCAAGATTAAAATGCTCAGTAATTTTTGGAATTTGCTGCAAACGGAATGCACTCTTCAGCACAGTGGACACAGTTACACATTACCATGCATCTATCTTTGGCTGACACTGGTTTCATTAAATTTTACAATTACCCATTCAGATTTTTTTTGGTAATTCTTTTTTAATTGAATAGAAAAAATATTATTATTCATGTGTTGTGGTGTAACCAAAATTATGTTACCATCTTTCAGTACTTAATAGCTGTATTGAGTCCAAAAAATTAATTAGTGTTTTTAAAAAAATCACATAAAAATTACATCACACTGATTCTGATTAAACGCCTCAAAATCGAATGCGTTAGTCTGTTATTATAATTTATTAAATGATCATAAATTTCTGTGACTGTTTTAAGTCTATTGTTGTGTCCGCCCGTCAGGTATTTAACCTCCTCAACCCCTATTTTCATTTTAATTGTTTATAGGCAGACTGATGGGACATAAAATTCTCCTCTTTTGGATCAGTTTATGTGTCGTTTTCAGAACTATTTTCTGTTGCCCTCTTCTCTCCTTGTCTTCCTTAACAGAAACCTTGATTGACTCGTCAAAATCTTCACTGACAGCTTCATATCCAGCAGGTTAGAAATTGAGTCAATATTTTTGGGACATGACGGATTGAAAATATGTTTATTAAATGGCCTTTTGCACATGGGGTTCATGAGGCACACTACAGTAACCTTCAGGGCACCAGCGTAATGTAAAACTTTGAAGTGCTATTTCTGGTCCGACTTGTGCATGCACACTTCCAGACAAGTAAACAAGGGAGTTGTATACGATCCCAAACAAGAAGAAAAAAAATGAATATTGCAGTGAGATCTCATAAAACGCTGCTTGGCTCCGCATGCTTATGCCTCTATTCTAAATCCTAAATAGCACATGGTAGCCATTTTACATTCTACAACATGACTCCAGCACATTAACATAATCAGATTAGACAGTCATTCACTTATATGATGCATTTAGGAACAAAAAAAGCTGTAATTATTATTTTTTATGCCCATTGAAACTTGTACAACTTTTTTTTGGCACAAAATCCTATTTTAGCTTCACGTGTTAAAAGCCTCAGTATATGACCTTTATTTTTGGCTTTTAGTGATGTGTCATTCTTACCGTTTTCCACTTGTTGAAAGATTCCTCCCAATATGTTTTGCACCGAGTGCAGAGTAGTGGGCTACATAAAAAAGTCGGATTAACTTGCAGGTCTACTTGTTAAGTTGAGAACAACAAAACTTCCTCTCTATCCCTGGTCTCCCAAGACTGACTTGGAGAATGCCTTGTAGAAACTAGCTTAGTAGCCAAGAAGATATTTTAATGGTTCGCATGGCACGTCTGTGCATGTGGCTTTGAACTCTAGCAGCCGGAGGTTCCTGCAGAGAGCGCCGCAAATCCCACTTGATAACTTCGACAACCCACAACGTTTTACACACAGGCTATGCATCAGTGGCCTGCAAAAGTGAGTAAGTTGCACAAGCACAGCCAAACCGTGATGGATACATTAGGCATACTAGTCGATCCAAGTTAAATACTGGCCTATATATTCAAGGTAACCTCTCTGAACGTGGGATGCAAGGGAGCATGATGATGTGGAAATCTAAAGCGCAGATGTTCCACTGGTGTGAGCTCCACTGGACTGTGCTCCACTCAGATACAGTACCACAAACACGCAGAACTCCACTCACACAACAACATGTTATGTGCAATCTGTCCGAAGAGAAAGGGATAAGTTGATAATGACAGGCCTTTAAAGAGAGCGATGACAGTGGACACAGTTTACACCAGTGGTCAGCCTCCTGGGTTTGTCTTGGGTTTTCCTCTGTGAACATGTTTAACTAGTTTAACTAGTCTTCCTATACATGTGCCACCTGTACCTGAGCACCATAAAGAGGGTCCACTCAGGATTTAACCCACCCTGACAGCCCCCACCCCTCCCAGCTTCTAATAATCACAGACAGACAGACAGACAGACAGACAGACAGACAGACAAGATAGATAGATAGATAGATAGATAGATAGATAGATAGATAGATAGATAGATAGATAGATAGATAGATAGATAG